>PVLD010012752.1:0-58894 GCA_004027595.1 Dinomys branickii
TTTTTTTTTTTTAAAAAAAAAAAAAAAAAAAAAAAAAAAAAGGTGTGAAGAGCTGCTGATAAGCCGGTTTTACAAGATTCCCAATCTGCCGCCTGCTGGCCAGTTCCCCTCAGTCTATAATAAACAGTTGTCTTCCAAAAGCAAGATGGGAAATGCATTCCCAACACTCACTTTGTTCTCTGACAAAGTATAAACTTGCAATCTTCACAGAATCAGGACTGCCAAGCAAAACCTCTGAAATGAATTTTGCAGATTGCTCTTGGCAGTTTCTCAGAGCCCTCGAACCTCCCACTTCCACTCCATGAGAACAGAACATATATGCCCAGGTCCCAAAGAGGTCACCGCAGACGTCTGAAAATGAAGTCCAAGCAGAAATGTACCAGACCATTTGTGTCAGAGTGGGGAAGAGAAGTTTGCCTACCATATGCAAACCATTACCATCTGTCATTGTTCAATAAGGCTGATAATTCAATATATAATACAGGCAACCTAACATAAGGAGAAAGCACACAATTTGAGTAAAAATTACCCTTATAAGTGAGTGGAACACGTTCAATCCTAGCGTTCAGGTTTTACTAAAACTTGGACCAGTTTTTGTCGTAATCTCTGAGACTCATATTGGGAGTGTTAACTAAAGACTTTTCTGTACATAATCACCAGTAACATTTTTACAATACGAAGCACTTGCACAGAAATTCTCATCTCCTTTGATCTTTAGAGCCATCCTGTAATACCATCCATTTCTTCAAAAGTGAGGTTCATGGAGGTTCCATTTTCCTTTGCCAACAAGTGATTTCCTGGCTATAATAAAAAAGATTGACTCTCAAACATTGGTGAGGATGTAGAAAAACTGATGGGAATGTACATGGTCTATCCATCTTGGAAAACTGTTCAGTCATTTCTTAAAAAGCTAAAAATAACCTTACCACATGTCCCAACAGTTCAATTACTAGATACTGAACCTCCTTATGAAAAAAGGAATTTTAAAGTCTTACATGAAAGTATTTACAGCAGCATCATTTATAATGGCCAATTACTAGAAACAATTCAAATGTTTATCAACCAGTACAGGGATAAACAAAATATGGTAAATCCATACAATGGCACTCCTCAGTACTAATTAAAAAAATATTGTATTAGCTTTCTCATATTAGCTTAAAGGAAGCGAAATGAAAATTTGGCTTATAGTTTCAGAGGTTCAGACCATGGCCACCTGGCTCCAAGGCAGAATCATCAGGGTGGAAGAGCCGGTAGAGCAAAGCTGCTCACTTCATGGTGACTGGGAAGCAGAGCACAGGGGCAGAGGGCCTGAGAGTGACACATCCTCAAAGGCGGTCTCAGTGAGCCTCCTCCAGTGAGGCCCAACCTCCTCACAGCACATTCAGCTATGGCTATCAGTGGCTCAATCGATGAATGCATAAGCACCCCCATGATTCAACCACCTTGCCAAGACTCTATTCATTCAGCAAATTTACAGTTATGATTCACTGACACGGATGTGTCCAATATATTCTCCAGCAAGGATGATCCTCAAAACTTTACAGTAAATGAATGAAGCCAAACAGAAAGACTACATATGGATGGCAGTTTCCACTTAGTCAAGTTTTTGGAAAAGGTCACTCTATAGACACAGAAAGCAGATGAACAGCTGCCCAGAAAGCCAGATATAGGAGAGCCGCTGCTAGATTTGGGTGAGAAAGAGCTTCTGAGAGTGATGAAGCTGCAGGATTCTGGTGATGTACTAAAAGTCAGTCAATAGTGCACCTATGAGGATAATTTCAAACCATTTAAGCTTTAAAGAAAATGGATTTACTTCTCAGTGTTACATGAATATTCTTAGCCATCCCACAATAGGAAAAAACAACACTGTTTCTATAATTGAGCAACAGAGGAGTCAAGAAACATAAAAAATCCACAATGATAGATCCATGTTGAATTCTCTACTCTCCACTAACACAGACTGGGGCAGCTAGGAAACTAAGTCTTAATCTAAGTGTGAGACTGCAGTAGACGATCTCTGTGCTTAGTGATTAGCCATATCCCATGGGAAAATGATGTTAAATTCCCCCTGAAGTGACTCGTGTCTGGCAGTGCCCACACTACCCTCGTCAAGAAGCTTTGCAGGCACCCAGAGCCTGCCTACCATTCCCTACTGCACAGGGCGTGGCTCCCTCCACACCCACAGCAAAGTGAAGTCGTGGCACAGGCCTAACGTATTGACCTCCTGGTTCTCTGCACACACTGTTCCTGAGCCCTGCTTTAAGATAATGAGGATAATATCACCATCACAGAGTTCAACCTACTTACTCTTGCCCCTTTATAAACTAGTCTATTTCTCTTGATTTGAAAAATAATTCCTTCTTTTAAAGTACAGATTAAAGTTATGGTAGAGCAACAACTCAAAACAGCAGATGGCATGCCTTCAGTGCAGCGTTGTGAGCCGTGTTCTACTCATGTGAGTATTCCGTGGACAGCTCAGCCAGGACTCAGAACAGAGTCCCAGGGCCCTTGGTCCCTACACCTGTTCCCATGGCCTACTTCAGTCCCAAGGTTCTGCACCCTTCAAAAGCCTAGAAGACCATGACACAATTTTTTTTGTTTTAAGATTCAGAGTTCAAATAATTTTAGACTGAATCAGCAAATGAACTGGGCTATTGTAGCTGCATTAACTCAGCAGCTTAAAGAAAGTTTTTTTTCCTTTTTTCTGCAATGCCCCAATTTAGAAGATCTCTGGTATAGGAGCCCGGGGTAGGGGTGGAGACCTTGTTCTTAATAAACTCCAGAATGTGGATAATATGTTGTAATACTGTGGCTCTAAACGGGACTTTTTCTCCGATTTTGGTCTCCCCCCTCTTCAAAGTAAGAGTCTAACTTATTAGGTGCTGTTCCCTCTAATTTTATTACACAAATCCACATCAAAGGACACATGGCTTTTATAACACAACATCCTAATACATGTTTTGAACATTGATGCAACACAGTGTGCTGGAAAAAACACACTGAATGTTTAAATCTAAAAATAATTACAGTGAAAGACACACTGTCATTAATCCTCTTCAAGATATCCCTTCTCCCTCTGAACACACTCACCCCATTGCTCTCGCCACTTTCCGAAGCAGTTCTGCAAGTTCTCTTTCCTGAGTATCTTTAGTTTGTGCTGTTGTGCCTGCCTTGTCCTAAGTGATTCAAAATGTTTACTTTTCATGGTTGTTTTGACTTTGGGGAGGAGCCAGAAGTCACACAGAGCTACAGCCAGGGAAAAAGGTGGAGGAGGACACACTGTAATGTTTTTATTTGACAGAAATTGCAGCAAAGCTTTGGGCAGTGAGGGAGGGATGATCAAAATGTAATGAATGCTTAAATTTTGATAATTATTACAGTAAGACACATTGCCATGAATCCTGATCAAAATCCATTCCCTTGCTTGGAACGCAATTAATCCATCATTCTGGGCAATGTGTCTTTTATTTACTAACTTTTTTTAAAACTTATGATCACTCCTTGTATTTACATTTTGGAGTAGATAATTCTTTGCCTGAGGTTCAGGCATCATCCTGGTCAAGAAGCATGGTTCTAGAGTGATATAAAATTCTAAATACAGTTGGACTGAAGGAGTTTTCAAAACTGTTCATTGTTAGCCACCTAATGGAAAGAAAGCTTGGCTGTCTAAATTCTACAGCTCTTGGCAGCCTCCATCCAGACAAAGCGCACCTGAGGCAGATTCCTTTTCTAGCAGCTTAAGTCTGGGTGCACAGAAAATGAGGGCCACAGCTGCCTGACTCCCAGCGCTGGACGGACACACAGCAGAGGCTCTGGCCCGAGGGGCTGGTGGTGGGGCCAGAGGGACTCTCCACCTCCTCCCCTGTGCCCATGGGGCTCTTCTCTCTGCGGAAAGCTGACTCCTAGCGACTGTAGGGCAACGACCAGCACTGTGTGGGCACCGCATGTCCACTGTGCTCTTCAACCTCCACATGTTTTCGGGCCTTAGTGCAAACCTCGTGATGCAGAGTGGCGTGAAGTAGAAATGAGTATGGAAAAGGCAGCCAGCGGCAGGGGCAAAACCCAGGGACTGCAAGGGACAAGGGAGGTGGAATCTAAGCCTTGCCCCTGCTGAGGAGTCACCTCTACCTGAGCAGAGCCTGGAAATATAGCACAGAAGTCACACACCCACTGGCCCAATGGTCCCTGTGTCTGGGTGCCATCACTGCCTTGGGGCCCTTTCTGCACCTAGCCAAGAGGCACACCAAGGGATGGGGGCGTTAATAGCTAAACCGCTAAGTCAGCCCCTCGGACGTATTTCCGCGTCTCCCGGCTGCAGGCTTTGGACCCAAGGCCAGCAATCATTTGTGAACAACCGACCCGGACTGTGAAGAGGAAAGGCTCAGTTTTGCCCGTGGCTGAGACAGCTCTAAAGGGAACATGGTTATTTCATACTCAGGTGATCAGACCAAAAAGTGCCACCCTGCACCCACTAGAAGAGGGGAAAAGCAACAAAGTGAGCCTCAAGAGAAGCTTTCAGGAGCACAGAGCCTATAAATCAAGATGCTGGAAAGACAGGGCTGGAGGAGCCAAGCATGTGTTGTTGTTGTTGTTGTTGGCTGTGGAGCAACAATGGGTTTGTTAACAGTAGCTCCATGAACAACTGCACCGTGACCATCAGAGCCGAGGCCACCATTAAATTCCAGGGGGTAAGGCATTGCTGACTGTCTGCTTTAAAAGTTTGTCACAGACACATCCTCCACCCAAACGCTGTGCTGGATGCGTGGCTAACTCCCCAAACCGGCCCAGAGCAGTCCTTCATAGAATCACTGGGGTGCTGTGCATTTGTATGAGAAATGCACTTCAGCAGTGTGGCTACAACGTAACTTTCAGCTACATCGTCATCTCCTGAGCTTATGGACTGAAGCGCATTTATCACACTAATATCACACTGTAAGAAGGGTTCCACGAATGAGCAATTCATCAGTGCCTAGCAGAGCACAGTCTTTTTGTGAACTGAGGCAGGCCTGCTGGTAGTCACTACTATAAAGTCCCCAGGCGAATCTGTCCCAAATCTCAGCCGGCACCAGCTCTCCAGAGCACCTGAGGAGAAGGAGTGCATGCCCTCCCATTCTTTTGAAGAAGACAAACTCTTTGTCATCAATGTCAGCTGCAGAGAGGAGCCTCTTCCAGGCAGACAATAACACAGAAATATATGGGCAGCAGTTGGTGGGAAAGACAGGCAGAAAGGAAAGAAAACAGTAGAAGGTCTTGTTCTAGTACCAATAAACTACCCTTTGTTCAAAGTTCCCAAGGTAAACGTACAAAAACTCAGTGACTCCCACACTCCCAATCCAAAGCAAAACCAAAATGAGCCACTGGGTGGGAAAATGTCCCAGTTACATACATGTGATTGTCAAGAGTTTAATCTCATGGTTATGGGGCTCCAATATGCCAACTCATTCAAGCGCTGGATTTTACATTCTGATATACCCACCCTCCTCACAACTCTGAAAAATACCTCGTCAGCTACTCTTTTAAACTACAGCAACACCAAGTATTCTAAAAAATAACACTGAAAGAAACCAGACAGGTCCAAGTTGCTGGGACCATCTCCAAATCAACACATATGATAATATAAGAAACAATATTCATCCTAGCCCATCTATTAGCTAACCAACCATCAGTGAACACACCTCCAATTCATTCATCCATCTGTAATTTACTCCACCTGCCCATCCTCCTATAAGCTAATTCTTTCAAAACAATATCCCCTGACCCACCCCCTACCATGTGCCAGGTACTAAGCAGCTTTAACAGTATATACAATCCTTCTGGCTAAAGCTCCTAAGGGTAAATGATGTCCATTCTAACACTTTCCCTGCCCAATCTCTTTGTTTCACGGGGAATAATTATGCAACAGGAGGAGAAGAAGAAGAAATGGAGTAAGAACGTGCAGGTATCACAAACTGCATCAACTTTTCTGATGCTAATAACCTAAACCCCAAGAGAAGCACTGTTTAGGGGACATGAGAAAAATCAGCTGGTTTTAGAACTGCATTCCATTCCTCCTGCATGCAAACAGCAGTGGGGACAGAAAGGAAGAGCAGTAAAGTAAGGGGCCACCTTGAGCTGGCCAAGACCAGGCGACATGCATCCTTTTCCTTACTTCCTACTGCCCTTCCTACTCTTTACAAGAACATTTTTAAAATATTAAAAAGAACCACAAATAAACAGCACTGATAAGATTATCTCAAAATGAAACCGTGGTTGTTGTGTTCTGGCCACCATCTGTCCGTAGAAAAAATATACAAACTCACTCAGAACGGGGGTATGTTGTTATGTTCTAAAAATGGATGACCCCAGAGCCCAGTTGGAGGAGGGAATTACACGTAAAACTGCTACTCCCCATTCCTGTTGCAGGCACCTTAAATAATGTGGTCACAGAACTCTAGTCAGTCTCAAAAACAAGCAGTGTTTTCCATAAAGCTACACCTCACAAACGGTGAAGTACGTAAGAGGTGAGTCCAGTCCAAAAGAGACAACACAGTGGTGACATGTGGAGAAACTGGAACCCTTGGCAAACAGTGAGCTTCCGTGGAAAAATTTGACGAGTCCTTAAAAAGTTAAACGTCAAGTTCGAAGTACTACTCAATAATGAACAGAAGCCACAACAAGAGCAAGCTTTAAAGCTTGTTCAGCAAAGTCACAAGAGACCACATATTGTATGATTCCATTTATAGGAAATGTCCACAAGGTAAACCCATACAGACAGAAGGCACATTGAGGGTTCTGGGAGACTAGCAGCCAAGAAGGGTAAGATGGGATGGCCAAAAAGATGTAGGTTTCTTTTTGATGTGAATAAAATGTTCCAGAATTAGATTGATGTGAACAAAATGCTCCAAAATTAGATAGTGGTGATGGTTGATTAACTTTGTGAAGATCCTAATTGTACACTTGAAAAGAGCAAAGGTTATGATATGTGAATTAGATCACAAATAACCAGAGGAAAGACACGGACACAGGCAGCTATGGGGAAGAACAGGGACTTCTATCGGCCCGAATTCACTCCCCGGCTCCAGCTACCCCAGGCTGGTTTCACCCCTGACTCCGCTCACTGCATTTCCCAGACATTCTCTTTTCAGGGTGCAATAGCTTTTGCTGAGTTTGTCACAAGTGAAGGAACAATAGCTATTGTATTTATCACATACGAGTATCATGGCTTTCAAGAGCTATCTAGACTGCAATTCACATTCATCTAACCATATATTCTCCTCTCCTGTGGGCTGGAGCCCATAAACAGCTGTCAGATGCTTTCTCTAGAACACCAGGATATGACATTGTGATGTATTAACAACTGGTGGTCTGTCGACTTGTAACACCCAGCTGAATTGAACCAGCATGGTGCTTGGTGTGGGAGGCCCACCTGAGGATTGTTCTCAGCAGCATGAGAGACAGAACTGTAGAAGGTGAGAGGCTGTTGGGAGCTGGTAGAAGCTGCTGGGTGCTGTTAGAAGTGGCAAGGAGCTGTTGGTTCTCTTGGAAAGAAGCTTGTCATGCTGGCTTTCCTGATGAACTTGGCTGTTCTCATCATCCGAGGAGTTTGGGACCTTGTTGTTGCTGAGAAGGGCTATGGTTCACTTTGGGGGAGCTCTGGTCCCCACTTTGGGCATCGCCTCCTGGCTCCGGAGGGGAAGATGGTGCGCCGCTCAGCTTCCTGGAGAAGCTCGTCACGTTGGTTTTCCTGATGAGAACTCAGCTTTCCTACTTATCAGAGGAACATGGGACCTCACTGTCGCTGACGATGACAGTGGTACTTTTTGTGGAAGCTCTGGTCCTTTGAGTGTCACTTCCTGGCTCCAGTGCAGATCTCGTAGCCTGCTAGCACAAATGTTTCATCCCGCTGGCACAGACTTTCTAGCTTCTACCAGTGACCTTTGGGCCTTCCCAGCAGAAATGGCACCGGAAGCTCCCCCAGAAGATAGGGACTCACACTGCAGCTCTAGCACCTGTGGTTCTGGATGGCTCCTAATGACCTGAGGTGACACCTAGCTGGCCTGATGTGCAGCACAGAAGACTGTGTGGGACTGGGGCAGTTCACTCATGTGCTCTGCCCACCATGGTGGTGGCTATGCTGGGACCCTACTGCTGACACCTCCTTGGGTCACATCCACATGGTTTTCCGCCATCACCCTGATTTAATTTTTCTCCAAAAATTTTGCTACAGAGCCAAAGAAAGTACAGGCCTCATTCAATGAGCCACATGCACCAACTCCTCTTCCAAACCAACAAAGCTACAATTTGGGCTGTGCCCCAGCTACAAAGCATTTAAAACTCACTTAGCAAGGCCAGCTTTGCCCACCAAAAAGGAGACTGGTGGGATGAGGAAGGGGGAAAATGCTGACATCCTCAAGTGTCTGTCTGTTCTTCTTTATACCTACCAAGGTTTTAACTTGGTAAAATTCTCTTTCAGCACTGATATCCATTCTCTCTCTCTGTCCTATCTCCTCTTGCCTTTCACTGATATTGGGGAACAGGGTGACACTTTTCTTTTTAACAGGCAGGGGCTGCAAGTGCAGCTCAGTGGCAGAGTGTGTGTGTATGTTCATGGCCCTGGGCTTAATCCCCAGCACTAAATGGGGGGATAGCACATGTCATCAGCCCTTCAACTCCCCGTGTGTGTATGTATGTGTGTGTGTGTGTGTGTGTGTGTGTGTGTGTGTGTGTCTGTCCACTACGAAAGTGTGTTGCAATTGGAAGGTCATAGATGCAAAGAAGTAGGAACATGCAGATATGCAGAAGGGGAGAGGACAGGCCAGCCAGGCAGGAGAACACGGGTAGGGAGGTCACTGTTAATTTTAAGTGAACTTGTCATTTTAGAAAACTTTAGAGAGCTGCACAGGGAAGTTGCAAAGATAGTACGAGTAGTCCCTGTCCCTCTCTGTCCCAACTTCACCTCTTACAGGGCCTGTCACACTGGGAAACTGACCACAGGATATCACTCTGGACGCAGTATCGCCTTTACTTAGATTCTACCCATTTTTTGCTGATGTCCTTTCTCTGCCGCATGACCTTGTACATAACACTGTATCCAGCCTCTGTGCCTTTCCAAGGTTTTCTGGTCAGTGAAAGTTTCTCACTATTTCCCCTGATGGCCTTGACAGTCTCGTGGAATAATGGCGAGATATTTCAGAGGATGTCATGCAGGAAGGAACAATCTGGAGATGCTTTCAGGGTAGGCTGAAAAGCAGCTGCTATGGTTTGCATGTGTCCCCCAAATTTCACATGTGGGAAATGTGGTCACCAATGCGTTGTAGGTGAGAGGTGGGACCTTGGGGAAGTGATAGGTCAAGTAGACGAATCCATTCAAGGATAAACCATTAGTGGGTTGTCACAGGGTGGCTTTGTTACAGATGGGTACCCCTGGGGCACCCTTTTTCTGTCTCACCATGCCCCGTGACAATGAAATGAGGTGTTGGCCCACTTGGAGAGCCCAAGCAAGATTTTCAAAGGTGAGGTCCCCAGGCTAAAGAACACAGATGTGCAAGACATCAGCAACAACAGCAGGCAGCACACAGCAGAGCAGAGAGCCAGAGCGCAAGGCCAGAGCAGCCTGCATCTTTTCTGTAGAATTCCTTTTTTTTTTTTTTTTTTTTTGGAACCAGGAATTGAACTCAGGACCTTGTGCTTGCCAGGCAGGTGCTGTACCACTGAGCTAAATCCGTGGCCCTTGTATAATTGTTATACAGGTTGTTATCTCATATTTACACTATTACATGTTAGTCTCATTGGTGCATGTGTGGTTGTCCACTGCTAAATCATGGTTACATAACTGTATCCCACAGGGAGGTTATGTCCTCAAGTGTCCTTAGATGCCCCGGAGCTTTGGAGCAGTCTGAGTGGTTCCCCACAGGAGTTCTCACCAGATGCCAGCACCAGACTCTTGGAATCCCACCTGCAGAACCCTGAGCTGAATAAACTTTCGTTCTTTATAAATTACCTGATTTTACTTTGTTGTAGCAACAGAATATAGACTAAGACAGAAAAGTAAACGAATTCCTGCCTGAACAGGAATATTGGATTTACCAATTTCAGCAGTGTGACCTGGGACAAATTAACCCCTGTGGGCCTCCGTTTCTCTACCAACAGAAAAGGGAAAAATAAATACAATCCACCTCCAAGGAATAGGGTGCAGGTGAGTGAGGGGACAAGCTAAGTTCTTCCTGGAGAGCAGAGAGGACTAGAGATTCACTTCACATCCGGAGGACTGGGCAAGGCTCCTAAGGGATACACCTTTCTTCCCAGTGAATCTGAATTTGATGCCACAGGAGCTAATTTGGGGGCAGACTTGGGGTTCAGGGTCCAGGTTTTGGTAAGGAAGCAAGGGGGAGGCTCCAAGAACCTGGCTCTGAGCCTGGCTGGGCCAGACAGAAGCCTCCAGGTACAAAGGCCAATTTTCTGCAAATTAGCTCAGTGCCAGTGTAGGCTACAACATGCTGTAAATTGGCTTACGCAGCTCTCCTTAATCCCCTCCATAAACTATTAACAGTGCTGCACAACCGAACAATGAAGGCATTCACCTTGGTCCAGCCCAGTAACAAACAGTCTCAGGCGCTCACCCACCAAGGACTAAAAGTGCCTCCCCTCCTGCTGACACAATGTGGTCAAAATTACTTTGTTGTGCAATACAGTGCACTTTTTCCAAATTGTTTTATGCACATGCGAGGACACGTGCAGCAGCCAAATAATTTTGAAGGATCAATTCTTATTTGTCTCAGTTGAAGACTCTCAGTCACCCCACACCTGGAAAGAATGCCTGGAGCAGCTTAGCTGTGGAGCAAGTGGGACTGTGATGCAGACTCTCCTGCAGTGAACTGGAGAAGAAGCCCAGCCCAGGGGGGCTGTAGTCTGGGGCTGCCCCACAAGTAGGCACTTGTGCCACTGAGCTATATCCTTTGCCAAGGGCTGCCCCACAAATGAAACCCTGTACCTTGGGGCAGGTCCCAGGAGCTGTGTGTCCCAAAGTGAAGGAAAGACAGCTCCTTCCAGTTCCTCCACAGCCTCTTCCCCTCCTTCGCTTGGCGATGGCATCTAGGACACAGTGGCCTTGGTCCAAAGTGAGGCCTTGGTCCACTTTGCCTCTCTGACTCCCAGGAAGGCTCTTCCTGCCAGAGCACCAATAGAAGAATGGACAATGGGTCCAGCCCCAAGACATAGGGTCAGCCGGAAGAGTTCCCCAGGGAGGACTCCAGCAAGCCCAGCTCGCTTCCCAACTGTCCACCCTTCCCAAACCACTCCAGCCACAACTAAAGGACATGTCTCCCCAAATGCACCATGCTGATGCACCATGCTGCACCCTTAGCAAGCCTCCTGGCTGCCGCCTGGACACAAGGCACATGTGCAACGAACTCGTAAGGGCCAGAGCTCAGTGTAGAGTCACGTGTTGCTCCTGGACCCAGCTGCAGGTGACAGTCCCAGCTCCTGCCTCTTTGCCCTCCACTACCTGGCCTCACTTCTTCTCTGTCAGCATCTTAGCTCTTCTTCCCTTCCCAGGCCTGATGGACAGAAAGACCACAGGCAGCATGAGCTAATGACTCAAGCGCCACAGTCTCCAGCAGCCAGGCGAACTTCCAGTAAACTCTCAGGGGACAGGAGCTCTCTGCATGGGAGGCTCTCAGACTTATTCTTACAGCAGAGTTGGACCAACACTGTGGGGCCCTCAAACGGTGCCAATGACCAGAGGCCAAGGCCAGACAGGAAGGCTGTGTGCGTGGCAGGGGTGGGGTCTCTGGTGACCCTCATGATGGGGTCACATCTGGATGAGGAAGTGCTATCTTTGCTGAACCGCAACAGTGCCAGGACAATGGGTCCAGGGCCCTCCAGCTGGTCACCCAAATAAGCAAGGGCTTGTTTCCCTCTCATCTGCAAACTCACGACTTAGTGATTTTCAAACCAGGCTTGACTCTAAAAAAACCTCACATGAAGCAAACAGCAGCTTAAACACAGAGCATGAAACCACTGACGCAAACAGCTAGCCCAAGAGAGGAAAAGTATCTGCTCTAAACAAAGATGAAGAGGAGCTCGGGAGGAAGGAAACTCTTAAAAATTCTGCCTACAGAGTGGAATGCTCTTGAGGACCTTATCACAAATGCTTGCATATGCCTCTGCAGTTCTGGTTTGAGACATCACCTAACATTCAGTGCAATCCAAGTATTTGTTTTGAAATTATATTTCATTGGAAATCCAGCATAAAATGTGTCATTTAAAAAGTTTTAGAAGATCCCACAAAAGTGCGCCTATAACAAAACTGTTTTGCTGAATGCTATGGTATGCGTGTGTTCTCCAAAGTCTGTGTGCTGGAAACTAAGTCTCCAACTGCAACAGAGCTGAGAAGTGGGCCCTTTAGCAGCAAAAGAAAAGACAGCTGATAGGAAACAGGGAGACATCTTTTGCAAAAGGGAAGGAAACCGAGAGATGGAGGCAGGGGAGGGGAAGGGGACGGAGAAAGAATGGAGACCTGTTGTGTACAAGGACCAGGTCCCCACGAGGAACATGGTCATCATGTACTGCAAACATGCACCAAGAAAAACAAACCGAAGAGGCCACGAGTTCATGAGGGCTCTACCCTCACGGATGGACTGGTGCCCTGATCTACGGAGAGCGTTAGTTCTCACGAGTGGCCTCAGCCCTCCCTCACGCAGGCCCTTCTGCCCTTCTGCCCTTCCGCCTCTGCCACGGATGACACAGCAAGAAGGTCCTGGGCTGAGGCTGACCCTTCAGCCTTGGCCTTCCCAGCCTCTAGAACAGGAAATGGATCTCTAGTCTTTAGAGAAGGAAAATTTTAAATGGCTTAACTTACATTTAAAAAATAGCATTGATTGTTGGGTACATTTTAAGAATAGAGTGTTTGCTGCCTCCTATTCAGCCATTAAATCTTCATTCCTTGAAAACTTACCTGGAACAGATGAATGGACCAAGAAAGTGTAGAATTTGTACACAATAGAGCACTAATCTGCCATAAAAAAGGACTAACTTGAGTCCTTTGTAGGAGAAAGGATGCACCTTGGGACCGTAATGTCAAGTGAAAGAAATCAGACACTCAGTAAGTATCTCCTGGTTCCTCGTACACGAGAAACCCAAAGAATAAATAAAGCAAAAGGAAACGTAGATCACAGGGAATAGACCTTCTGCAAAGGGGAGAGCACCAAGAGATGGAGGGGAGCAGGGAGGAAGAGGGGGTGAAGAAGAGTGAAGACGGGTCCTCATCCCACTCCCCGCGGGGAAGGTTACCACTGTGCACTGCAAATATGTACTAATAAACGTTTTTAACCAACAAGCAAAAATAAATTTAAAAAGACTTATCTGGTTTCAGCGTAAAACAAAGTCACTAAACATCACCTCTGTGTAAGAAAACATTCTTTTTTAGGTTTGCAGACTCTGAATAGGGACCTGTATTGCCTCTAGAGACAGAGCAATAAAATACCACAAGGTCCTGCTCCAAGACACATGCAAAGTGCCCCAAATGTGTCTGCAATAATAAGCATCCTGATGAACCATGGAAATCAGTACCAAGGCCCACAGCTGGGCTCTTCAGCTGGCAATAAATCTTCCATGCAGACGTCTACACAATGCCTGTGTGCTGCCCTCTCCTGCTGACTCCTGCCGACTGGAAGACCTCTTAGGATGGACAATCCAACTTCTTTGTTCTCCATATAAATGCCACAGAGACTTGTCAACAGCCCTTGGGAATCTCAAACAACCACCACTCATCCCCTCACTCCCATTACAGCCTGCAGCGACAGCTCTCCCAGGGAACCTGGTGTGAAGTACAAGATCCAGCATCATCGCAGGACAGAGCCAAAGGGGCTCAAACCCATCACTCCCCAGACACGTTTGCTTCAAATGCAAGCGGTGTCTCACAGGAAATCTTGCAAGAGCGAGTACTGCCTAGGCAGTGGAGGGAAGTCAGGATGGCGCTGTTAACCCAGCAGACACGTGCAAGCGTGTGAGGAGTGCTAGGCAAACCGCGGACGCAAAGCATCGAGAGGTCCTTGAACTTGCAAAGCACCGAGAGGTCCTTGAACTTGTATGCTCCGAGGAAGCACTGCCCCTGGGCATCTATGTCCCCGTTGTCATCGGGAGATAAGCTCTACTGCCCTGACAGGCACGCGATGAAGTCCCAAAGGCGGCCCTCCCAGGGCTGCAGAGATAAAGCTGTCAGGAGCTCTGAGCGCTAGCCAGCAGCTCCACAGGGCCTCCTTGTCTGCCCAGCAGATTCAGAGCTAGGGGCAGGGATGTGATTTTAAATTCTCTACCCATTACTTTGAAAAGAGAGAGAAAGAGACAAACTACAAGCCTGGTACGGGAGCCCATGCCCCTGGTTTCTCTGGAAGTTGAAGCAGGATGATTACTTGAGCCCAAAAGTTTGAGACCTGCATAGGCAGCACAATGAGATGCTTCCTCTGCCCCCTATCTCATGAAAAAAAAAATTTAAAAACTAAGGATGAATTTTAATACTGTTAGTCCTTTAGCCCAATAGATCCAAATTTTTATCGCTTCAACATGTTATCAACATACAAAATGTATCTGGTGAGTGTGGTGCACACGCATGTAGCTCTGAGGAAAGGGAGGGCAAGGTAGAAGGATCACAAGTTTGAGGCCAACTTGGGCAATTCTGTGGGACCTTGTCTCAAAACAAAATTTTTTTAAAGGACTGAGTGAGGATATAGCTCTGCCCAGGACCCTGGGTTCAATCTCCAGTATTACTTAAAAAATGTTAATGAGACCTTTGACATTCCTTTATCCACACTCAATTCTCAAACTGTAGTATTTCACACCCACATATCTCAAGCCATAAGAGCCACAATTCGAGTGCCCTAAAGCCACACATGGGTAGAGGACAAAGTACTGGGCCGTGCTGGTCTGGATTCTAGAATCTGCACCCGCCTGTAATAGTGCAGGCAAAGGGAGCCAGTGAGCAATGCTATGTCTCGGGTTTGGAGCATGTGCGCCATTCCCCAGAGACAACAGGCACCGGTATGGACCAATTCCTCACAGTCTCCTTCCCCCAGCCTTCCTTGGCGCACAATCCTGAGGGACAGAAGCAGAAAACCTTTCTCTTTGGCTCTGAAATGGTAAGAAAATGAGTTAAGACAGGATTGCTGTAACTCGCCATATCCAGTGAAGAAGAGGATTTAAGCTGCTCTGGAAAACTTAACACATACATTGCTCATGAAGGAAGCAGGTGGTATAAAACATCTGTTTACTGCTGTATGGAACTCACAGCAGTTTCCACAGCAGTGTTTTCTAAACTCTTCAACTCCTAATTGCACATGCTGGTGCATTATCCAAGTTTCTGTCGTTCAGAGCTAAGACAAAACTAGAAAATTAACTATAAAGCAAGCAGCAGAAAGCATGTGCTTCCTCCTCAAAGCTGCCCCTGTGCCTCCCAGCCAGGCTGCAATATTTCATGAGATAAAGGAGGAGGAAAGCGGCTTGCAGGCTTTGTAACAGGGTCGCAGGCAAGTGTGTTTTGAGGTGGACTTTCCAAGAACTTTAGGTCAAGCAGTCTTGCGCCCTGAACACCAAGAGAAACCCACCCTGGAGCTCAGAAAGCGAGTGATCTGGAGATCAGAAGTAGAAGACTGCGTAAATGCCCTCCACACACCTGGCCCCTAGCAGAGAGGCCAAGAGCCCTGAAAGGCAACTTGGTTTTTCAGAGAACAGCAGACGCTCCATCCGGTGACAGAGACCCTGAGAGGCCATCTGTGCCCAACAGCTTCCTGTGTCCAAGGTCCCCTCCCATTTCTGCTCAATCCTTGAAGCCGTCCAGCCTGCCGACGCCTCCCCGCAGCCTTCCTGGGCTGAAGTCTTTTTCTTTCTAACCCAATCCCTCCCACTTGGCCCCTACTCTCCCTCCAGCCACTTCCTGGCCACCTTCCCATGGGATTTCTCTCTCTTAGTGCCTCCCAGGAGGCCTGCACTGGGTCTCCATGCCACTCAGCCAGCAGACAATGCCCACACAGATCCCCTCCTCTGGGCTGCCCTCCACCTGCTGGGCCCCTCAGCTGGGCAGAGCCTGCTCGTAACACCTTTGCCCCCATGGAGAAGTCAGTATGTAAATAAATAACTCCTGGGGTGCCAGCCCTGCCTGCAGGGCCACCTCTGCCTGTTGACCTGTATACCCGGTGCGGTGGTGTGCCCTAGAGGAGGTAAGAAGGGAGGAGGGAGCTGAGGGACTTACAGCAAAGACCCAAGAAATGTCTGAACTCTGCCACCAGAACATACTTGTCTAGCATCATCCCTGCCTTGAGAAATCACCCTGACCCTTTGTGTCCAAGTCGCAGACTAACTCATTCACATTTGCAGAAACCAACAGCAAAAGCGGTCGCTACACATCACAATACTGCATGCTGTGCATCATCTACCTGCACCCACCTCACTCAGAGGTCTCTCGGAGTTTCCTGCTTCCAGAAGTCAGGGGCAGGGGCGCCTGATTCACTCACAGCCCTGCACTCTGAGTATCCCAGGGCAGACCACAGGGTCAGTCCTCAGTGCCACCGAGGGCTCTGAGAGTGCCACTCCTGCTTCCTGGCAGCTTCCAGGGCCAGACCATCAGCAAGCAGTTTTCCCAGTGGGGCCTGAGTTCACACAAATGGAATGATCTGAGAAGTTCTTTGCCTTTTCAGCCCAAACTAAGGTAAAGCAGAAGTTCTTTCCAGAACGCTAACCAGACCTGCTAGTCTCTCATGCAGCCCGAGGTACATTTATACCTTCCAGCAAATTCATTCTACGTGAAGCACCGCCACCTGGAATCCCAAATGAGTGAGTCCATTGTGCAAATGTTTCTTCAGCCCCTAAGGCTGAGGAGGCCAGGGCCAAGGAGGATGCAGATACAATGGCAAGGGCAGACGTGGCATTCAGAATCCAGCAGACCAGGCTGCCACCCCCACTGGCTGGTGAGCCTGGAGAACAGTGGCTGGGACCGGCAGATGCCGTGGTTACACAGCCAGGATCTGGGGCCCTTTGCAAGTACTGACTTGTTTGATTCTTACAACACCCCAAGAGCAGGTTCCCATAAGGCACCCATTTCACAGATGTGGGAAATGAGACAGAGCAGTTTACGAAGTTGCCCAAGGTCTCAGAGCTCACAGGCTGGTGGAACAAGTTTGGTTTTTGTTTTCTTTCTTCTTCTTTTAAAGCAGCTTTCCTGATGTATAATTTATGTACCATAGAACGAATGGTGTCCAGCCAAGTCTTTCTGTATAAATCCACCGTCCCTGCACTTGCCCTGCCTGCTTACCTTCCCTCAGCCCCAGCGGATCTGCAGAGTGGGTAGAGGGCTCTAATCACTCGCAAAAACCGATAAATATGGAGGGCAGCCACAACAAAACGCGGGGCGGGAGGAAATGACGCAAGACAAACACCAAAGGGAGCGGTGCAGGTGAAGAGCGGAAAACCTACATGCTCTGATGAGGAGCAGAAGCATTAAGTGGGAGTGAGGGCCATCCCAGGAACTGAAGTGTTTGCAGAGATGGGCCAGGCTGAGGGTGCAGAGTTTAACATCAGGCAGGACGAGTGAAAGCACAAAGCAAAGCAGAATGGGCCGGTGCATGGACTAACATGACAGGTCTTGCGCATGTGACACACACGAGCCACTGGTGGTGCACGCTCAGACAGTGCTCTAAACCCCTTTCTCTGGAAAGAGCAGGACAGGATGACTCCGCAAACCCTGCAGAGGAAGGGCCTCCAAGAAGGGGTGCAGTGCGTTGTGTGAAGGTGGCTGCCTCCTGCTTCTGGTCTGGTCTCATCCTCCGAAGTTCACAGCTGCCTTTCGTGCATAACAATCTCCCACTGTGATGGAAGCCCCTGTTGCCCCGACAGTGACTGCTGAGTCCACCCTGGGAACCAGACCCTGCTCTCCATGTGACCAGTGGCAGGAGGACAGCGGCAGTGAAGGAACCACAGCAGGAACATTCGCCCAACCCCAAGGCCTGCCCCGCAGCTCCCTGCAAGCAGAACCCCTCAGAGGAACTCAGTCTCTGCTGTGGCAGGACACAGTGCAAAGTGATCCCCACTGTCTGGCAAGTGCCACACGCCCGCAAAGTTCTCTTCCAGAGTTTGCCAAAGAAAACATGATTACCTTAGAGCAAACCACATTGAGAAACCTTTTATGGCTCTAACAATCCAGTGGCACCAAGTGGTCTTTTGTTTGCCTTAAACAATAAACTCCTTGCCAAGAGCGGAACTAAGGCATTTATGTCCTGATTTCAAAGGCCCTGGCTGTCGGGGGCAAATCTTCACAAACAGTATGGTACGCATGCCACACATGGACGACATAGGACCAAGGGTGACAGTTTGAGGAGTGAAGAGTGGCTTGTTAACAGTGACAATTGTCCAGCAATTGTTGAGTCAAATTTCCTGTTCCCCAGCTTCCTTGAAGATGATGGTCTGTGATCATATCCAGACAGATGCCAGGGGGCTGGGTGCCAGAAGCCAGCAGGGCCCCACACCCCATCTTCATCTCTCTGAACTTCCTCGTCTTCTGCCTCACCTCAAAGTCCCTGGCTGGCCACACTAGGAAGGGAATCGTCCTGCACTCCCACTCCCATGGCCCCCACATCCAGCAGTGCCAGGTGCCGCCACCCCATCAGTCCTCCCATGGTGATAAGTCCCGGGCCATCTGCTCTCCTCTCAGCCCTGGGCTAGACAACTCGGAGAAGAAAAAACATCTACATTCAAGAGCCCCAAAGGACATCGCTATCTCTGTAGCCACCTACAAAAGTTGGTTTCTTACAACTGTTTTTTTCTTTTTTCTTTCCCTTTTGGTGACATTTATTAAATAGTGGAGCCAAGATTCAAAACAGCAGTCATTCCAGGGCACACACTCTTGTCATCAGGCCACAGCATCTCAAGTGGGAGACAGAGAATGAGGCGTCAAAGGGAATGGGACAGTGTGTGATCCCGGAAGCCCAAGACACAGAAATCTAAGCAGAAAGCGTCGATGACCACAGATAGCACCAGGAGAAAAGATGAGGAGTCATCAAACCTGCCCACCCAGCAGCCACTGGAGCTGCACGTTCGTTTCAAGGAATTTATTGAAGGAGAAAAAGAAAAAAGAAAACCAGAAGCTTACACAGAGAACCAATTTCATACAAACCCCAGTGAGCACCAGTGCCCCCACATCCAAAAGGACTATCAGAGAGCATTTTAAAATGTCTCCTTACAATACTCACAGAAGGTGATACACACTTCCTCTTAAAAACTAGCCCCGAGTATACACACACAAAAAGGGGAATTTATGCTTTGGCGTTTCCAGACCTTGGCCACTGGAAGGAAGCAAGAACAAGCAAAGCAGATGGAACCGTGACTTCCTTTTCCAGATGAGAAGCTCTGATCCGCAGAGCTTTCCTTTGTGAGGCTTCAATTCTACTTAGAAATGCAAGATGAAAACTTCTCTCTTTGATTAAAAGAACAAAACAGCGATGACCATTGAAAGCGAAGGCGAAACATCACCTCTGAATGTTCTCTTAACTTGTTTAAGCAGAGAATCTATATATTCCTATCAGCTGGCACATACTTCGGGTGAATGGTGAAATCAACAGAAAACCATGGTCAGACAGTATGTGTTAAATCACACGTCTGCACATCCAACCGCCGGGAAGTGAGCCTATGGTGCCTGTCAATGGAATGACCATGAAATTTCTAAAGATAAAGGCTATCAGCCGTGCACTGCTTTTATTGCTTGTATACCACTGGAGGGCATAAATTATTAAAATTAAGTCTGTTAGGTAGCTCCATCGAACACAGGGGTTCAAAGTAGGACCTCTGAAAAAAACATGAGACTAATGAAAACAGACCCATTCCTATCTAAATATGGGCATTCTTGCCAGAGACAGCAACATAAATAAAGATAGAAATATACATGCTGCCTGTAACAGGTATATAGCCATATGTAAATATTTTTACAATGTGTTTTACACACATTTATTACACAAAATCTGAACCAAGACTGAAATATTACTCAAGCACAAAGAGGAATAGAGCAGACACATATTTACAAGGTAGGTAAATCTCAAAAACATTACATTGTGTCAAAGAAGCCAGACACAAAGTCATACAATACAGGATTCGGTGACACAGAACACTGCAGCAGAGATGTCCACGGGGAGAGAGCGAACTGGTGCCTGAGGGGAGAGGTGACTGCGGAGTGATTATTGAATGGGCATGGGGTTCTATCCAGGAGGAACAGAACTGTCTGGAAATGAGATAAAAGGGGGTGGATTCGCCACAGTACAACTGCACCAACTGCAAGAGACTCAGACACGGTTTCACGAATTCATCTCAAAAAATGAAACTTAAAAAACACCAGAGGAAACAGAATCCTCAGGCACCACGCAGCCCAGTTCTGTTTACACACAGGAAATGTGTGCCAGATCCAGAAAGCTGCTGCCCTGCCCTATTTGCAGGACTAGTCAATGACTGCTCAGAGCTCCGCCCAGCCTTCTGCCCTACCTTCTTTTCCCATAAAGATTAGCACAGGGCTGTGCACGGTGGTTCCTGCCTATAGCTCCACCTACTCTGGAGGCTGAGGCGGAAGGATCATGAAAGCGTAGGCAGGAGCTCACAGCCAGCCTGGGCAGCCAAGGAAGACCCATCTTCAAAAGAGCAAAACGAACCAGTGTAGAATCTGTGAAATCTTATGTAAGAAGCCATTGCAAAGATCATGTGAGACTCACATGCAGGCACCTAGAATCATGTCTCACTCTACCCAAACTCTCAAATATTTTGTGAAATATTAGTAATAATAATAATACCTAGCACTCCTTCAGTGCTTCCTATGTGTGCCGCACTTTCCTACACTTCAAATTCATCCATCATTTCATTCACTCACATCCCAGTGGGGTAGGTACAGCTATAAGCAAACTCATTTTACAAATGGGACATAGCTGGCACAAGGCTGTACACCCCAGCATCGGGGCAACCATGACACCAAGGCATCCAAGTCTGGTGCTTCTAGAACCTTCCATCTCCACCCCTGTCTATCAGAGGCTCTCCTAAGGGAAGTCTTGGATGCTGCTGAAGGAACGTTCAATCATAACAAGGAGACAGACAGAACCCCAACATGACAGCCAACCCTCCAAACCTCACAGAAAATAGAATAAACATCTTAAAATAGGAAGATAAAACATTGTCCTTCCTTCAAAGGACAAGATTACCCCGTTTCCATCCCTGGATGACCCAAGTAAAACAAAAGAATGGGCCAAAAGCCTGGACACCACAAAAATTTGTTCCCGAAATACAAAATTTAACCTAGTCACCTCACAGTCTCCAAACAGCTTTATAATCTAATGAATATTTTTCAGAAACGAGCTCAAATCAACTCAAAAGGAAAACACAAGTCATTCCATTCCCTTCCTAGCCCCTCAAATAGAAGCATCACTCTGTACCATCTAAAGAGTACAAGTCCCACCCAGTACAAAGCAACATTATTCCAGACGACTTGCCAATATTTTGCGGATTGGGACACTTAAGAGAAATCTAGATTTCTGGCCTCCACTAGAGACTAGAAGGCCTGGCTACCCCAGAGGCTAACTCACCCAGGTCTGTGTGCTCCCATTAACCGCAGGCCCATCCTCCCTGGTGAGTCTTCCTGACTCCCATAGGCCCCTGGTCAGTGTTTCCTTTACACAGTGCTTTCACAGGAGGACTGGGTCTCGGGAGAGGTTTCTAAAAATGCACCATTTTGTACATAATGTGTCCATTCACAGCAAGGTTTGAAGGGAAGTGTTTCAGTTACTTAATGGGCTTGTCAAGCAATGCTCTTAATTAAACCTGGCTCAGGTCAAAAGGAAAGTGAGTATGAATGTACTCACGTCTTGGATATAATAGACTGAATCATACCTTAATTCTGACCAAGGGGCAGAGTAAAATCCTTCTTAAAAGTCTGTATTTCAGCCACCCAAGTGAGTAAGCATTCTATTTATAGCTGCCAAGGGTTACACCTTCCAGGCGTCCTTCGCCTACCACCCTGCCCCACCACATGCGCACACACGCACACATGCACACCTCACCCCCTCGATATTGAATTTCAGCCTCCAGCAAGTCAGACTTTTTCCACTCATTTGGTTTGGGATGATTCCTGAGCCACAGGCACGCTTGCTGGCCATCTGCCAACTGGGCCTCAAACTGCAAGGAGACGGTGTGTCCCTCAGAAAGAGCCCGGGATGGGATGGGAGGAAGGAAGCTGACTACCCCCTCCTTGGTTTTAATAAAGTTCACCAAAAAGAGCTTACATTTCTCAAAGTGCTTTCCCTCTTTTGTGACTAACACCAGGCATACATGTAAAGTGTTTCCTTCATCCCAATGATAAAACAAACTATGTTCATACTCAACGTAAAAAGATGCTAAAAACCCAGCTAGGCATGCTGGTACACACCTGTAACCCCAGCACTCAGGAGGCTGAGGCAGGAGGATAACCAGGAGTTGGACCCCAGCCTGAACTACATAGTGATTTCAAGGTGTGCCTAAACTACAGTACATAGCAAGATCTTGTCTCAAAAAAAAGATGCTAACACTCGTCATATATTGGTAGTTCACTGCAAGCAGCTATCAATATAATCTTAAAACTCTCGGCAGCTTCTCTTGAAAATCCGAATCATGAGCCACAGTCAAGCCATGAGGCAGGGAGCTGTACTGTTAGAACTTGAGAGGGGATCCAGGGCTTCTGGATGTGAACCGCTGGGAACATTTCAAAGCACAGTCTTCACCTTCTCCTTTTAGCCATCTGAAACCTGAGATCAGGTTTCACCCACTGAGCCTCTCCTTACTAGCCTGGGATGGAGGAATCTTTCAAAAACTTGCATCTGTAGGGTGGAGACTCCAGCTGAAGAAGGACAAGGAGACTCAGCATTGCTCGGACCCAGGATGTGACAAGTCACAGACAGGGAGGGCAGCCAGTGAGGACAGTGCCACTGGAAGCCTAGCAGGAGGCTTGCGGGACAGGGGCAAGGGCGGGGCCAGACCTGGCCAGTGTAGAGTGTGGGGCTTGGGTGTGGCTTCGGACCACGGCATCTTAAAACTAGGAGAGAAGAGAAAAATTACAACTGTGAGACACAGGTGTGTATTAAAGCTCAGAAATAAAGCTGGCAAAAACCAGGGCTCCAGATACAACTGGCAAAGCCAAGTCCAGACCTACAGGGGAGGCAGCTGGGGCAGAGGGAGGACAGCTGCTGAAAAGGCCCAGAGACCAGGAGGACAGGCAAGGGTGACCGTGGCCAGTGGCTGCTTCCCACCTCTCACAGGCTTTCAGTTAAAGAGTCTGACCTACTCAGGTCTGCCGACTGTACCCAGGGACACGGGGTCTAGAGGCCAGGAGGGTCGGGAAGGCAAAGGAACAGAAGCACTGGCAAACCAACGAGGACCTTGTGTTCCTGCACAGTAGTGTGCTGGAGATGGTGCTCTTTCCAGTGCTCCCAGGGGAAACGAGGCGGGGATTGAACACTGCACTGATGCACACGCAGCCTGGCAGAGCTGGGAGGCCACAAGGCCAGCAGGGATCAGCAGGGACTGGATGCACTGCTCCTGCTGGTCCCTGCTGATCCCTGCTGGCCTTGTGGCCTCCCAGCTCTGCCAGGCTGCACAGCTCCACCCTGGAACCATCTTCTCCGGGCCCCAGGGCATGCACATCCACTGCAGCCTACAGAGCCTGAAGGCCATTCCCAGAAGACCCTCCTGCCCCTGGGATATCAATGTGATCGGAGAGGGGCAGCCAAAGTGCCCATCGCTGAGCCCCAAAACCACTTCACGTTGGGACCAATGAAGTCTGAGATGCCAGGCCTGTCCATGTCACGCTGAATTCTGCAGAAGTGTTCTTTCTGCTGATTGTCCTACTTCTGTTTCGCCTATTTGTAAATGTTGAGTGTCTGGTAGCAGATATGTCCTCCATTCAAGGCAAGTCCTAGACAAAACACGCTCTCAACTCCATACCCACACCATGAAAAAGAACCTTGACATCTAATCCTGGCACAGTGTGGGATCAGACAGCGCTACCAGAGTCTAAACACCACCTCAGGCACTGCGGGGCAAGTGATGGTGAGTGATCTTGGTCCCAGGATGGTGAGCCACCTTGTCACATGAGCATGAGAAGCCAAGAGGTAGTAGCCTCACGTAGCTGCCTCACTGCCTCAGACTGTTAGGCTCTACGAAGGAATTAACTATGACTTTGGTCCCACAAGGAAGCAATGAGAACCATATGCAAAGGGCTCAACCACCAGCAGACGCAGCAGCCTCCATTGTGGGAGGTGCCCTTTGCACGGCAGAGAGCTCCGAGTTTCTTGGCTCCTCCCCACTAGATGAGCAGCGCCCTCCCACGTCAGTGTTAGCAACCAAAGAACCTGGAGAATGGCAAGAGGTCCACAGGGAGGCAAACTCACTCCTGGCTGAAAACCACTGTTCTCGATAAAAAATAACTCCAACCTCATCATAAGGATGTGCCTGCCCTGCAACAACCCACACCTTAGGACAAAGAATTTATTATCTGCTAAACTAAAATATCAGTGCTCCTTAGGAATACAGAACATGAGCAGTTACAAAGTACACTACCTGGCCTGAGTTCTAGCTCTGAGAAGTTGATTTAAATATAAACCACTCAGCCTGGTGTAGGGGCGCACACTTGTAATCCCAGAACTTAGGGGGCTGAGGTAGGATTCCTGCAAGTTTGAGGCCAGCCTGGGCCACATAGTGAGTTCGACCAGGCTAACCTGAACTACATAGTGAGTCTCAAAAAAAAAAAAAAGAAAAAAAATATATATGTACACACATATACATTATAACTCGTTGCCTTTAAAACAAATCTCACATTACTAGAAAGAGGATCAATTTCTAAAATGATCCCTTAAACTTCTTCTCATTGAACTTGGCTGAAGCAGGACTTTCATCTGGCCCTGGGAATCTCAGCACAAAGCTGTGTCAGCAGGGTGTCACTCAGGCGAGGAGAGTAGACAGGAGCCTCAGCTCTGCAGATTAGAAGCCGGGGTTACACAGTGCGCGCAGGCACCAAAGCAACACAGCTCCAGCCTCCCCTCATGGGGATCCAGAGTGCACCCGGAACAGACAAAAGTCCAGGAAAACGATGTCGACGGAATGTCACCTTCTCAGCGTTTGCTAGGGATACTCCCTGGAATAAAAGACTTCCCTGGGATTCTTCTTGGGATCTTCTCCCTGACCAGAATTCCTGCTTACGCCTATCGCTCCATCGCTACCTTCACTGTGTTTCTGCTTTGTGTTTGAACTGTGCAAAAACTTGTACTCCGTGTTCCCATCCCTGACAAAGAAGCAATCCTTCAGCTTCTGTCGCCCAACTCTGGTCTGTTCTGGATGAAGAAGCAGACACATTCCTGAAGATTTCCACACAGACTGCACCTTTGCTTTCTCTACAAACCCGCACCAACACCAAGTACACTTAACGCCCCACAGAGCCGCAGCCTTTGGGTCTACACTTTCCACCCGCAGGAGGCTGGGCGGCCGACTTACCTTCACTGGAGTGCCTGGTGGATCATGTGACTTCCGCACAGTTCCAGCTACTGCTGAGTGTTCAGCAGATTTGTAATTTTCACAAGTTACAAAACGGAATAGAAGAAAAAGCAGATTCATTGGGGGCTGTGTGGACTGCAAAGCGTCTAAACCACATGTACAGGTGAATTTATCCAAACTGTCCCCAAAGTCCTCCACACCCCAGATCTCCACTCAACACTGTATTTCCTTCCTGTGACAGACAAACCACTGCTGAGTTAGCACCACTACGATACAAGGATCTTATTTTTTTACAGGCAGTTCTGTCCCAGGCTGGGTTATGATAAACATGGGTGATGCCATCTTCTAAAGAAAGCTTCCAAAATTCTGCTTTTCGCAAGGGACCAGCTCCTCAGCTTCATCAAGCACTTCATAATATGGCAAAGAAAACCCTCACAAGGGCCTTTAATTCTTCTGAGGAGATCTTGTTTCATTATTTCACCTGCACAGGCCAACTCGAAAGATTCACACTGAGGTTCTGCTGGAGGTTTATGAGGCAACGGGGATTTTACAAGCCCCGGAGGACAAACAAGCTGAGCTGTGTTTCTGACACCATCGTTTGACAGTAGATCTGGAGCAGAGTAACCTCCACAGTGCTGTGCCAAGGAAAGAAAGGAATCCACTGGAAATACCGGCCATAATAGAAAATAAAGATGAAGTCACACTGCTGTTAAGGGTCCTCCTCACTCCTTGAAAAGCCTGGGTGTTTTTGTTTTCTGGTTTGTTTGTTTGCTTATTTTGCAGTACTAGGGATTGAACCCAGGACTTCACACAGGCTAGGAAGCTTTCTACCCCAGTTACATTCCCTGTTGTTTCTTCTGCTTTATTTTGTTCTATTTTGTCCTGAGACAGGATCTCAGTACCTTTGCCTCTAACTTGCAATCCTCCTGCCTCAGCCTCCCAAGTAGCTAGGAGTACAGGCATGCACCATCATGCCAGCCAAAGGCCTTTCCTATTTCAGAGCACACCTTCTTAATATATTCCCAATACATACATTTGACCCACAAACCCAACTGTAGCCCAGCCAGAACTATTCTTGCTTCTTATTTTCATGTAGAACTGAGGACTTATGTTTTCATTTTATGGTGAATACTGGAAAATAATAACTATGATGAAAACACATCTGCACAAATAACCTTTCAAAACATAAGCAGTGAGGTCCAGATTTGCTTATTCTTGGTGCTAGAGCACTTGCCTCACAAGCCATAAGGACCTGGGTTTGGTCCTTGGCACCAAAAAATTAAAAAAACAAAATACTGCATGGCAAAATGTAGCCCTAACTTCATAATAGGGTCCATTTCACTTGATGTCTTTCCTCTGATAAAAACCTTAGGGAAAGACAAGAGAGCACATCTTTTAAATATTTTATAGAAAACATGTATGACCTTATGTACAAGAACTCTAGTGCATACAGCTTTAGAATCTGAAACACAGTTAAGTTCAGCTACCCAAGGCCAGAAGGAAATTATTTCAGCTGAAAAAACTACATCACCATGAGAAACAGCCATGAATTTCAGTTGTTCTCAAGGTCTGAGAAAACTGATGCCAGGATTTACAGTCTGCACCTGACTTTCATAACCTTGAGGCTGAACTTGGCACTTACTTTTGGGAGAAACCCTGAAGAATGAAACTTTTTTGAAAACACAGCTCTATACAACAGTCAAAACAGTATTCTAATGATCCTTTCCCAACAAGGCAAGTCTGTGTGAGATGGTAGGGAGGCTGCGTCTAATCCTTATCTCCTTGGAGAACTATAAGCAGTTCAAACACATTGCCTGCTGAAGATTCCACTTCTTAAGACGGGTGTGGTGGCCTAAGCCTATAATCCCAGCACTCGGGAGGCTGAGGCACGAGGATTGCCTCCAATTTGAAGCTAGCTTGGATACACAGACCCTGCCTAAAAAATCAACCAAATCAAAAAAAAAAAAAAAATCAGCAAACAGTACCTTTACTACATTTGGCCAAAAATGCTTGGGAACACGGCCTTGGTAATGACATCAGTTCCCAAGCCCGTAACTGTGATCCATTCACCCCGGAGTCAGCTAGCATGAAGACAAGCAGAGTGGCAAAGAGTATCGAAGAAGAGAAACAGTCCATGGTGTGGCAGGCTGGAGGCAGCCAGGAATCAAGGAAGGAGGAGGGATAAATACTCTACCAGGCCACGCTCCCAGTAACCCACCAATCCCCGCCAGTTTCACCTCCCATGCTATACCCAGCTATAAACCCACCAACAGACTAACCCAGTATCACATACCCGTGATCCAGTCACTCCCTATGAGTGCATGAGGCTCTGGGTGGAACACCTTAATGATATACATGTGTATGATTTATAACGCCCACTTTCTGTTTCCATAGGTTCTGCATTTATAGATTCAGTTCACCATGGATCAAGAACACTGTAGTCTGAACCGAGCATGTACACACATTTTGCCACTGTTCCCTGAACAATACATGCAGACTGTATTAGGTGTTATAGGGAACCTAGAGATGATTTCCAGTACTGTACAGGGAAGGATGGATGTAACTTCTCTGCAAATATGATGTCGTTCTGTATAAGGGGCCTGGGCATCGCAAGATTTTAATACCCTTGAGGCCTGTGGAACCAATCCCTCAGGGACCCTGAGGATGATTATATGTTAGCTTTATTCTGTATATAAACCAGCTAAAACAGAAAGTTCTACCTCTTTTATACTTGAGAGATCCAGCTCCCCCACCTGTTGCTAGAACATCAGACACACTTTACACCACAAACTTGGTGGAACAAACAAGATCAAGTGGATTTTTTTATACAAAACAGGAGTGACCCAGAAGGAAAATTAGTATGTGGGGAAATCCTTTGATTTGCTTTGCCATACAACCTTGGTGGTACAGGCAGAATATAGGGTGTCTCCCCAGGGCTGGAAACCAATCCCAGTAGGGCTGTAATTAGGAAGGGAGGAGAGAACTTGACGAGGGGCCCATTGGAGACAGAGCAGCGCATGTGGCCGGCTCCAACACAGCAGCCAGGGTTAGAGGGGTCAGGCGCAAAGCCTTGGCCCATGAGAGCTCCAGAGGGCACCTTCCCCGGTGATTGGATGATCACGGCCCTTACCTAGGGAATTAAGAGCAAAAGACGGAGCACTCGCATAGGATCTGTCTCTCTTCAGAAGTTTTCATTTGTTTATTTTTTCTTTTGCCTAATGCCACATAAACAGCTCTTATTTTCAAAGCCTGAGGCCAGAAGCCATAAGAAGCAAGCAGTAAGAAAAGCTCTGCTGGTGGAAATAACCGGGAACAGCGTTCCCCCAGCTTCCCCAGGAGTCTGCCCAACAGGCCACGCGGCACACGGAACCAGGGTAACCGGGCACACGCGTCAGGAGGGAGTGTGCTCACACCCACTATGGCTGACTCAGTTCCCTGTCTCGGTAAGTCCTAGCTTCGCCCAAGAGCCCCCCTTTCCATGTCCTGCTGCTCAGACCCTGCCAAGTGTCTGGAACGAGTGAAAGCCTCACTGCATCTTACCGAGGAGTAGAATAAGGGTAGCCCTGAGAATCGGCTCTCAAGCTACAGAACAAAGCCAGTCACACTGTTCGAGTAGCTGTCAGCCCCGAGTGACACTGCACGGATCCACAGATGTAAAGTACACAGACATGCACTGTAGCCCAGCCATGAAATGCAGCCAACTGACATGGGAGGGCACAAGAGGGCCTCAACAGCAGCGAGCAAAGAAAGCCAATCCGAAGGCAATGCGTCTGTCGTCCAGCTCCACGTGCGCAACACCTTTCCACGACCAGGTCTGGGAGGAAGAGAGAGGACGGTGCTGCTGTGCAGGGCTGTTTGGGGGCGGGGCTCATAAGGACGCTTCTGCATTTGATGCAGGGGGGGAATCTGTGCACAGGTGTAGCCCAGGGACTAACGTGCAATCGCACTGTGCAGAGCCACACACACGTGCGTGTACACATGGGTGTGAAACAGAGTAAGGTATGGAGACTGCACGAATGTCAACTTGTACGCTGAAGTACTGTCATGATGTCACCACTGGGGACACGGTGACAAGTACATAGGAAACCTCGATGTACCATTTGGGCAAATTCTATTTCCGTTTTTTCTTTTCCATTCTCTCTCTCTTTCTCTCTCTCTCTCTGAGACAGGATCTTGCTATGTAGTATGGCCTGGCTTCAAATTCACACCAATCTTCCTGCCTCAGCCTCCCTTGTGCTGAGATTCAGGTGTGTACAATCACACCTGGCAGTCCATGATTTTAAAAAAAGAACACAAACAACAACATCCCTGAAGGACAGAATGTCAGGTTTAACTTACCCTAAGGTGCCCTTAGGCGTTCTGAGAGGACGTGCCCCTCTCCCTCCCAGAGGACAGCAACATCCAGTGCAATCACTTAGGGAAATCCCTACTTCTCGGTGAGGGACCAGGAAGGGTCCAGCAGCAGCCTTAGGCTGTGCAGGAATCCTCCACCAGACCGCACAGTGGCACAGGACTGAAGTGGCAAGGGACGCCGGTATGCCCTCTGCACAGGGAGCCGCTGGGTCCCAAACACAGGACACCTGGGGCTGCGACGGCCTAAGACAAGAAAAGCAGGTAGGAAGCAGGAGAGATGCGGAAGGGTGGAAGAGTGAGGTCCACACCTGAATTACCCTGCAGCCAGAAACCTGAGGACACAGCTTAGTGGTGTTCAACTGGAGGTGATGAGCCCTGCCCCCAGGCGGGGGGGGGGGGGCGGTGGCTTACTGCCTGCATTAGTTGTCCCAACCAAACTTTGGGGGACTCTGGCACCTGGTGATCAGTGGTCACTCAAAACCCTACACGACAGGACGGTCCCCAAACAAGGCTGGTTTGGCTGAAACCATGGGACCGTGTCCAGAGACAGAGCTCGTCCTTGCCCACATCCAAGCTCGTGAGGTCCAGAAGCCCCTCAGCCCCCAGCTGTGGCCTCCTGCAGACTATCAGGTCACCGGATGTCTGAGGACGCAGCATGGGGCCAGCAGAGGCCAACGCACCCCTCGCATGCTTTGGTTTCATTCGCAGTTAGCTCAGCCACGTGTGCCGCTAGCGGGTTTGAGACTCTGCTCTCTGCACTACAGACTGGGCAGCCTCAGGCTGAGTATGCAGTTTCTCCACTCTCCAAGCTGCTAAATTCCCGGGGGTTACAGCATTACAACAAATATAAACAGAAACAAGCCTCACTTGATGATAATGATACCTACTGTTAAAGGCGCAGGGCATTTTCACCTGCTGTTCAGCACTTTTAAAATTGTTATTTCAAAGTCCACGGAAAGACTTCCTGGGTTAATAAATAATCAGATGAAACACACCCATCCCTCAGACCATAACGCCTCCAGGACACTGCTGCATGCTGCAACAAGTAACAACTGTTGTTCCTGGGTTAACTCACCACCATATAAAAGAATAAAAGTTTTTTAAAAATCCATAAAAACAGCCAGGTCAAGCTTGCTTTGGCAGCACATATACTAAAACAGCTGGGTGTGGTGGCACAGGTCTGTAATCTTAGCACTCAAGAGGCTGAGGCAGGAGGATCACTGCAAACTGAAGGCCAACTTGGGTTACACAGCAAGTTTAAAGCAGCCTGAGCTAAATATCAAGATTCTGTCTCAAAAACAAAACAAAACAAAAAATGCATACAATTCCCAAATGTCCAGTGACTGTCCAGGCAAGGTACATGCAGGTCCCTGAAGAGTGGGTTGGTCTTGGAGGAACCTCTTGTAACGGCTCTGGGGTAGGGGTGGATAATGTCAATCCAAAGCTTTGCTTGTAATTAACCAAGAACAGGAGAGCCTAAAAGTGAAAGCACACATCCAGTATCCTGAGCTAATCTCCACCAAACTGAGAATTTCATTAAGATTCTAATGAAAAGCCACAAAAATCCCCGAGATCATAAATATATCATGAAGGGCTGTCTCATCTACGCCTCCTAGACACTGCACTGACACCTCTCCTCAGGTTCTGCCATCACATAATCCAGGCAGAAATGTGCAACCCCTTTGATCACACTAAAATACCTTTATCTTCAGGAAATCATCAGATGAGCTCACAGGGATCTAGGCACAAAAATGTTCAAGTGCTGGTAGAAAAGCAAACAGCTAGAAACACTAAAATGTTCATATAATTCCTGATTATCCCCCAAAGAAAGGGCATCACCACTCTCAGACCCCAACACCTGGAACCCTGCCCAGGGACCCAGACTTCTGAACACCTTGCCTATCTCAAAGAAAGAAAAAGAAAACACATAAGTTTGCAATATATACATCATGGTCTTTGGTGAACAGTGATGCTAATTTTGATCCCACACCAGCAATGGTTCTTTGGTGCAGACCACGATTACTAATATTATCAACAGCTTTCCTTGGGCCTAAATAGAATTTGGCCATTTCATTTTAAAAACACGTTTAAGACAAAACTTTTCCTCAATCGAGAGAGAACTATCTGTCAAATGTGCAACAAAAGGGGTACTTCAAGAAAAGATTTTAAAATCAGAATAAGAAAATAAAAACATTTGCAAGTCCAGGAAGGAAAGGATTTCCACAGACATACTCTCCAGACATAACTGTATAGAGACTACATTTGGGGCAGTATGCATTAAAATGAGCCTTATCTGAAAACAGATTTTTAACCAATTAACATCTGTTTTCAGTTTTCTTCATAGTTCTGAAAAGTATAAAGAACAACCTAAGAAATACTTGCTTTGGGCCAGGTATATGCTTTTTGCTGGTAGAGTGATAGGCTCTTGGTTCCACCCCCAGCATCAAGGTAACAAAAAAGCAAACACTTGCTTCAAGAAATGGTGAGAGAGCGGGGGTGGTAATGCACGCCTGTTATCCCAGTGCTCAGAGGCTGAGGCAGGCGGATCTTTGAGAGTTCAAGCCCACCCTGGTCTACATGGTGAGTTCAAGGCCAGACTGAACTACACAGTAAGACGCTGTCTCCAAAATAAAATAAAATTAAATGAATATAGTGTTGCTGACATACAACGAAATTAAAACATTTTATAATACTTCATACTAAATAGCAAAATCAATCATCTATTGTCCTGTTTCACCCATATTTTTATCTAGAAATTATTATGATTATTGTTGATAATGACAGTAACTACTTGGCAAACAGTCCTCCTCTAGACTGAGATTATAAACAACAACAAAAAAAACCAACAAAACTAAGAACCACAACAAATTAAAGAGAGGTTTCCTATTCTATATCACTGTCTACAAAATACAGATGATTGTGAAAATCTTGAGTAAATCATATAATTAGGGATTTTTAGGGAGGCCTTTATAAAGGATAAGTCTACTACCCACACAAACAGCGGGCAACACGTGCACTGTTATTAAATTCCTGCAGCATTGCTACTGAGTTGACTTTCAGTAATAAAAGCAAAGCTTTGCATGTATTCCTTCTTCTGTCTGAATAAAGGCATGTGTGTCAAGATAGGAGAAAAGGCATTTTTTTTACCAGTCTGTACGCCTCATTTATAACTTAGGTATTTAGATCTATGATATGGGACCCATATTCTCTTGCCCCTGACTGCCCAAGTGAGAGCAGTGGCCGGCACACAAGCAAGCTTCCCTACATATAAAGCTTTCCTTGGTCAACTCTTAAGTCAAAAATATTGCAGGTAGAGAGGGACAGTGGAGCTTGCCTATGCTCCTAAGCTGAGGCAAGAGGAGCACAAGTCCAAGCTGAGCTGCCTGGGCGTCTTAGTGACATCAGAAGACTGCTTTCAAAAGAAAACACTGGAAGAGGCTGAGAATGTAGTTCAGTGCAAAGGCCCTGAGTTTAAGCCCCGTGGTACCCTAGAACATAGGTACAAAGGCAGGAGGGTCGCAAAGCATTAATGTCAACAGTACGAGGAGATCCCAGCAACTCCTGCTTTTACTTATGGCATTTTCTTAATTTTCTAAATTTAGAACATACTCTTTTCAGGATGAAGGGAAGAAATTTTTAAAACGAAGTGGGAAAGTATAATAAAAATGTAGAGTAAGTATGTGTTTCTCTCAGCCTTTTTTCTCTTAGCAGGAACATGGCCAATTCTAAATAGACTGCCCTCCCCCAAAAAAACAAAACAATTTCAAAAGAATCATAAGAGCTCCTTGGGATCTGATGTTGGGGAACAGGCTGATCAGAAACTCCCATTCCTGCCCAACACCCCCAAACCCGTGGTACCGTGGCCCTTGTAGCTCCGGCAAGAAGTAAAGGAAAACATCCCAGCCCTGAGTGCAGTGGGCTCTGCCTGCCCTTTCTTTTCTAATGCAAGTACTAATCTTAAAATTTTGTACAGTATAAAATGCTTTAATACTGGGGTGATTTTAATCCATAAGAGCAGATCTTGCAGGTTGGGTAAAAGCGGTATTAGTTGCACAGCTCCCATTTCTCCCTCCTTCTGTTTGTTCGTTCGAGACGAGATTTTGCTACACAGTTGGGGCTGGAGTCGAACCCACTGTGAGCCCAGTTTGGCCTGACCACTTGGTGGTCCTGCTGTCTCAGCCTTCCGAGTGCTGCGATTGACAGGCATGCGTCACCACACCAGCCTGACTGTGTTTCAACAACCCTGTTGAGACCTTGCTGCAAGGACTCCTGTAACTGGCAGAGTCAGATGGCATGATGTCCCAGGACATGCCAGCCTTCGGCTGGACACTCACAGCTTATCTTCTGGCAGATCCATTTTCCACACGGCTTTCAGCAAGGCAGCAAGGTCTTCTTCTGGAACATTTGGTGGGAAGAGAAGCAATCCGGCCCGAGGCCAATGATCATGCCACAGGCACACATCAGGTAACAAGGGACAGACAACCGATATAGCTGGAAAAGCAGTCAGAATCTTTCATCCAAGGAGAAGATAACATCAGAAAACCTCCGCGAATGCTCGCTCCAATAAATAATCCTGAGAAACAAATGAGTTCTCCCTTTACACAACTCACTGCTCAGAGATCTCACTTTCTCAGAGCCTTATTATGTAAATCTTCCCAGATCCTCCAGAGGCAGTTATAGAAGGCGCCTTTCAAAGGGTAGCAGAGGGCTTCTTTCCTAAGGAAAACATAAATCAAAGAAAAGTTTGGGGCAGGTTTCCCAGCTGACGATCTTTCTCTTGCTGGGCCTCAATGGCTGTGGGGAGAGGGTGGTTTGTTTCCCCACATTCTACAGTTTTAAGCTAAAAAATCAACAAGCCTAGAAAACACGGTACAGGTTTAAGGCAAAGGAAAGAAAAGCTGGGTCAACTGCTCAGAGAGCATGTGCCCAGTTTTAGTTTTTAACCAGCCACGTTCTAGCTATGTGATGCTGGGCCAGTTACTTAACTGCTCGGGGCTCACTGCTTCCCCAAGGGGCAGCTATAATCACAGTGCCTTGCTCACTGGGTTGCTAAGTGGATTAAAGGAGTGAATGAACATGCAGCGCTTAACAGTATGGCCCGCTGAGTAAGCCCTACACAAACACTAGATGTATTACTACTGCCTTCCAAGAAGGGCAAAATGCTTCAAAATCGGGTAAAAAAGTTAGAAGCAGTTCCCTTTGGGTCATTAAAAAATCTGTGCTTGAGGGACATGACAGCGGCAGCAAGGGGTGAACTGCCCCCAAGTGGGTGCATTTCTTGATAGACAAGGTCAGGAAGTGCTTCTAGGACAGGCTTTTAACCTCCCAAGGGGGGTCATTCAAGGAGGGGAAGCAGCACAGTAATAAGCAAGGGGTGGGCACCTCCAGCTTTGAACTCCTCCATAGAAGACCAAGTGTCTTGGTTACTTTTCTCTTGTTGCTGAGACAAAATATCTGATGCCCAGTATTAAGGACAGAAGGTTACAGTTCGTGGAGGTTTCATAGCTTACAGTTTGTGGAGGTTTCTGGCCATACTCGGCTGGCTCCAAGGCAGAGCAGCACATGGCAGAGGGCAAGTGTTCATGCAAAACCAACAGCAAAAGGGAGGAATGGCAACAAGCAACCTGTTTCCCTCTCTTACATTGTATGCAAACTACCCGCCCCATGGTAGGTGTAGCACTCAGATCCATAATTCCAACATTGGACCACGGATCGATCATAAACTCTAGAAGCCCGTCCCATGACTGCATGTAGCTTTGGGGGGACATCCAGACACAAACCATAACACCAAGACAGGGAGAGAGGAGCTGGACTCAGGACAGAGACTCACATTTGTGCCAACCAGGCCTGCTCAGGATGACGACTGCTGCCAGGGAGGCTCAAGGCCAGCCTGGGCCACAGGGCGTGAGCCTGTCCTTCCTACTTTCTACAAGCAGTGACCCCCCCCAACCTTCCAACACAACTCATCTGCTGTGTGGCAACTGCTTCCCAGGCCTGGCCTCCGACTTGCCTAACCACAGCTGGGATCCCAAAGGTGACTGGGGTGGAGGGAGCCTGGCTTCTACTGCTAGGAAGGGGGTGCTTTCTGCCCAACCAAGGGCCATTTAGGCAGGGGAAACCGGGCCAAGCTTAATATAGACTTCCCTGGTGGCCCCTTCCCGAAAGTCCCCTGCAAATTAGTGACATGAAAATGTTATGTATCACTTACTCTGAATCCAAAAATTTGAAACCCACTAAAAGTAAGGTGTCCAAATCTTCCTAACCGCAACAGCAGCTGAGTACCTTCAAGGTCGCGTCCTCAAAGTCAACCCCTCCCTACAGGCAGCAGCGTTGGAAAAGCAAACACTGTAGGCTTCCAACACTCTCCTTAAACAGTGAGGCTCTGCCCAGGCCCGTTGGTGCCTCATTTGGTGATAGGTAGGACAGCTAGGGCAGTGGACGTGTGACATGCAGGAGCAGCCTTCCCAGCCCTGCTAGCAACAACTGTCCCACCAGCAGCTGTTGTCCTGGCTTTGCAGTCCCTAATACGGCAGGGGAAAGATTAAAAAAAAAAAAGAAGACTTGACAAAAGAAATTCTTCTGGACTACGCAAAAAAGGCAAGGCTCTTTAAATCCATTGTTACACAGGGAACAGGGAAAAGACCCACCCCATGTCCTCTTCGCACAATTTTACAGTCGTCAAAGTGTCTGTCTTCAAACGTGACAGAACAAGAAAGTCCTGAGCTCTTCTTTACAAACTGAGAGACGATGGGGTGGGGGGACAGGGAAGCTACCAGAAATAACAATGTCTCAGTTTTCTTCTGACAAGAAAAAAAAGTGAGGAGGAATAAAACAAAAAATGTGTTATCAAACAGGGACGGACAGACTTGGGAATTCTAGTTTAACAAGCTATTTGGACCCCAGCAGGCAGCATCCAAACCATGCCCTCCTACCTAAGGGGGAAAGAGGTGGCTGTTTGATTATCCTCATAGCAAAGTCTGCTCCCATCCAAACAGAGGCAGGCTGTCCTGAATAAATGGAAAATATGTTTTACTAACAACTTATCCCTTACAACATGAGTACCCACCTTGAATATCTACATATTTATTCTGAAAATTAAAGTGCTCCCTGAGGTTTCATTAATTAGTTCACTGAAAGGAACAGTTACTGTTTATACTTTTTGATCAATCTTACATGCCTTTATCTGGTAATCTAAGCAATTAATTTGAAGATAATAATATGCAACATAGAGCTGGACGTGGTGGTGCACACCTGTAATCCAAGCACGTGGGAGGCTGAGGCAGGAGGATCATTGTGAGTTTGAGGCCAGCCTGGGCTACAAAGTGAGTTCAAGACCAGCCTGAACTGCATAGACAGACCCTGTCTCAAAAAGACCAAAAAAAAAAAAAAAAAAAGTAATATAATAACCATTGCTAATTTCCTATCTTGTTTTGAAATTCCGTGTCATTTTTATTTTTTTAAATTATCTTTAAAATAATAATAAAAAAGAATGTAGAGAGAATATCAATCACCAAATTTCCTGCTCTGAAAGAAATTCAAGTTTTCCAAATATACTCTATCAATTTTTTTAAAAAGGTCTTGCACTTAAACAGCCATCATGCCACGCCTACTCCTAAAATAGAAAATGGAAAAGTCCAGTTCACTGGGAAATCACTGGCCCCTGCTGCATCTCAGGCTTTGTACCTGGCCCTGGGGACATGGGCACAGTGTCCACTTCAAAATATTAACAAGTTGATGCAGTGGCCACTTGGCCGGCTGAACTTTTTTTCTGCTGGCCTTTTTTAAAAAAGTTGCTCCTGGTTACAGACATTCCTAAACTCTGGCTTCTGCCTACAGTTTTTTCACAACCTACCTACAAACACTGAAAAAACCTGCTTCCCAGCGTGAGCACCCACAGTGAGCTCCAGAGAAGCCGTAAAATCTAATGAGAGCCAGGAAGAAACTGAAACCAGCCTGCAGGGTTTGGCGCGCTCCTCGGCTCCAATCCCGTGGCGGGGTTTGAAGTGGGCAGCGTCAGCTGACTGGCACAAGCCTCCCTCATCCCTTGGCTGCCTGCCGGCAGCAAGATGCCAAATCCCATTTAAAACAGGCAAGCTCAGACAAGAAGGCAGGGCAGCTGGCCCAGGAAAAGCTCCGCCAGGCAACTGCCTCAGGGGTCCGGCTTGTGTGCTCCACTGGGAGTGTTTCGCTCCTGGGGTTCACCCGGCGAACTGCAGACATTTGGGGGTGTCACCTTGAAAGGGTGCAGCCAGCTAGTATCTAGTGAATCGAGGCTGGGGATGCCCCTCAGTGTCCTACCAGGCACAGGACAGCCTCGCATGACAAGCAGTATTCTGGCCCCAAATGTCAGAGTACACAGCTGGAGAAAGCTGGTCTAGCGCTAAGTGGCAGAGTGATCCACAAGCAGAGCGTATTTCCTTATAGTTGGCCAGCCGACCTACACACACAGCTCACACAGGCGACACCTCATTTGTGTCTTCCCCAGGCCTGCATATGCGCTTCAAATTGAGGTCCAGCAGGCAGCGAGTCCAGAGCCCTACATCTCAGTGGGGAAAGTCAGAAAAGAGCAACAGGACACTACTGAGAGATAAGGAGGCCCTGCAAGTTAGCAGTCCTTGGAAATGTATCACTTCTGGGACATTATGACATCTCTTTCCCCAGAAGCATGTTCTGTTCCAAGATAGTAGAAAGCATGAGGGTTGATGTCAGGTGGGAGATCTGCATTAACTTTTCTCATTAAAGGTGATAGGTTAACAGTGTTCAGGGTGGAATTTTGGAGGCTGATTAAAAATTAATATTGTAACACCAACACATTACCACATTAAGTGTAACCTTAAATACAGGAAAGAGTCCCAGAAATACAAGGGTCACCAACAGAGAAAGAAAGAAAGAAAGAAAGAAAAAAAAAAGAAAGAAAAGAGAAAAGCAAAGAAAAGGAAACAGCTCTGGATTCCGGGACATGCTTCTTGAACTTTAGACAGGTCACCTAGTATCTTCAGGTCAGTAGTATTCACCTAGAAAATGAAGAGGATGCAGCAGAAGATTGATAAAGGTCAACGTCAAGAGTACCTTAACCGCTGAACTGAAGTCCAGCATCCAGGTCTCCTTAAAGGAATCCTGCCCTAGTACTGTCTGTACATCCAAGTCCAGTACCCTGAAGTTCCTCCCATCTACGCTAGGGGGCAGAGTGCTCCCCAAGGGTCCGCAGCCTTCAAGAAGTCTGCGACCCCAACAAACTGTACACAAATTCTGCTTTTCTAAAGATAGGAAACACGAAAACAAACAGAAGCAAGCTAGGAACCACTGCCCTACAGGCAGAGGCCCAGTTTTCTGGCAGGCGAAAGCAATTTAAAAAGGAACCCAAGGGGCATTTACCAGACAACAGCAAAAAGGCAGGTGCCTTCAAATTACAGGTATAGAAAACAGAGGTCAATGGATTAGAAAATGCTATGGTCTCATAATTATATATACCTCTTTTTAAAGAAAAATATGTATTGATAGCTGATTAATTCCTTTCCAGCTACCTTTCATGATAAACCTGGGCCTGACATCTCAGGTATTATTTTTGCAACACAGGGCAGTACTATTACTCAGGAACGTCGTCACCACCTCTGTAAGAAAACAGTAAGTGAGCATCCCGGAAGTCCGGAAAGCAAAAAAGAACTTGAAATAGGATACCCGATGAAGCCTGACAAGAGAGCTGGCTAATGTGGAGGTAGGTGAACCTTCAGCAGCCTGACTTGCTGCAAGATTCCAAGACTGCCCTGCATGCACAGCACAGACCCTGGTTTTCACCGCACATCACCGGGTCTGCCTCAAGTCAGCTCGGTTTACTTTGAGCCACTTCAAATCTCAAACTTAAACAGAATTTGTTAAATAAACACAACGAAGAAAGAAAAGGAGCCGAGAAACCACACCAACTCTTAATCCCAAGAAGGGAGGTAAAGGTTCCCAAGTCAAGCTCTAAGTCACGGCTATCCAGCCCTTGGCGACCCCACAGAACATCACTTTCCTTTTTTTTTTTCCTTAAAAAAAAAACAAACCATTGTTTGCTTCAAAATAATTTTCCTTAAATTTCAAATTCAAACTTTGCCAAGTATGACCAGTGAGCACCAACAGAATCTTTTGAGCCCATGCTCTGGAACCATCCCAATCCCCTAAAAGCACTTCTAAGGGAACTCGGATCCCACACTCCCGAGTCCAACAGGCAGAGACCAGCGGCGGCAGGCAGCCTGGCTGCCCCTTCTCGCACTTCGCTGAAGAGTCCCCTCTCCAACTCTCCGCGCCCCAGCACAGGAAGCCCGCACGTTTTGCAGAGGAAATGCCAGAGCAGACCTCTCTCTCTCGCAGAATGCACGTCCCGCCGCACTCTTTCTGGGCTTCCAGCACCGCAGCAGTGCGGCCCGCAACCCTCCCGCCGCGCCCTGCGCCTGCGGACGCACCTGGCGAGGACCCGGGCGCCGCCACCCCGCGCAGGCCACACACCTCCGCAACCGCCCTCCCGGCCGGCGGAGCTCAACACCGAGCAAACCCACCTCCCGGGCCGCGACTCACCTCGGGGAAGAAGTTATCCATTGTTCCGGCCTCGCCCAGCCCGCGGGAGCCGGCGATTGCGCGGGTCCCGGGCAGCCACGCGCGTCACGGCGCGAGTCCTGGGCACCCGGACCCGCGGGGCCGCCCCGCTGCCATCGGCCGCGTCCTGGTCGTCTTTCTCACTTTTTGTTTGCCCCAACCCAAGTCTCTAACTCTTTCGTCCCAAAGGCAGCCTTTGTCTCTTCTTCCTCCAAGTTTCTCACTTCTGGGCGAAGCGCACGCGATCCGGGAACAGCTGGCGGCACATTCTTCCCCGGGCTGGGGAACCTGGCCGGCGCGTGCCCTCCCTCTGCGATTCGCCGGGGCGCTCGAGCCGGCGGGGGACTGCTGGACACAGAGCGCGCGCGTGAGGCGCTCCAGGCGCAGCGCCGCCACGGGGAACGGTCCGGCTGCTCGACTCTGCCTGCTCACGCCCGCGCCGGACTCGCAGACCCGAGGGCGGTCACGCCCGTGCCACGCCCCCGCGTACGCCACGCCCACACCCTCTGGGATCCCGGCCACGCCCACCAGGAGCCGACCCGGAGGCCCCGCCCGCCCGCCCAGGCCCCGCCCACTCTGCTCCCCAGGTGGCCCAGAGGTGAGGGGGGCGGAGCGCACCGCCCCAGGTCTTCCCGCTCTCCTCCGGCGCCTCAACTCTTCCCAGCAGGAACAGAGGCCGAGTCATTGCAGGCTGGGGAGGGTGCCCACGCCTTTGATCTTAGCGGACCCTGGGGCCGCTGGACACCCATCTTCTTCGTGCGGCTCCACGGAGGAGCCGCCCGGGGAGAGGAAGCACGGACCGCGGAGCCTGGCTGGATCAAAGCCGGAAGCCAAGGCTCATCAGGATTTCTGGAAGTTGCTTTCCCGCCTGGAGTTTCCTGCAGTCAGGTTAAAAGACGTTCTCATTGCTGTGTGGAAGAGTGGTTTATGAACAGTGGAAGGGCCCATGCGTGTAACGTCTGAAAATGGAGATGGAACCCGGTCCTGGCTTCTTCAAGGGCGGTTCCTCAAACGTTAGGACACCCAGGGGTCCCCGGGGATATTGTTAAAGCGTAGATGGGGACCCCATGGGGTGACTGCTCTATTAACAGGCCGCCTAGTCCCCTGCCATGGTGGCATTAGGCTCAGATGAGATACAGATCTCTTTAACACGCGGAAGAAGTAGTGAAGGCTCAAAAACTCCTGGACCGAGTTTCCAGTGCCGCGTGATCCGGGACTCCTTGAACCGACCAGTTTCGGTTGTTGGAATCACCGGTGGGTGAGTCATACCTGGCACAGCGTTGGCAGCTTGGCAGATTGGGCGCTGAAAGAACTGGTTCTACACTACAAACGCTTTAGGAAGTTCTGTCCGGGGAGTTTGCCAGCTGCTGCTCAAACTAGGAAAGCTAAACCCGCCCCACCCCGCCCCAAATTCTATACCTAAGCTGTCTGTCTCAGAATGGGTGGAGCATCCCTTTTGTATGTCTGGTTTGGAGATTCGAGCGTCTGAACAGTGTTTTAGCAGCGTTAACATCATTACATCCACCTTACTACGCTTTGGAAAGAGTCAAGGTGTAAGGTATTTCATGGTCATTCTGTTTCATTCGTTTCTTCGCTTAAGACTACGCCATTACAGGTGGTGTCCAACGTTGAAGGAAGGTTGAGATGGACTGAGGAAAACACCAGCAATCCCGAACACCAACCAAAGTACTTAGCCAAAAGGTCCTGCAGCCAACTGTGTGCAAATACTGAAGCAGAACTATTACAGTCATTATGGTGTTAATCTGCACACAACATCTCTGAGAAACTGCCCAAGACCTCGGTTCCTGTGTGGGTGTGGCTCCGTTCCCCGCCGCAGCCCAGCACTAATATACTGGGCAACCTTGACCTTTCAGAAGTCACTCTCCAATGCACTGCAGATTTCTTCGTTTAACGACCTACCTGTTTCACGACTCTTTGGATTGAGGTGCGCTGTTGGGATATAGGACCCGCCACTGAGACTTCCGACCATCTTTTTTTTTTTGCGCGCGCATGGGGGCGGGGCGGGGGAGGGCCGTTCTGTCCATCTTCTAGAACCTCAGTTTTTTTGTAGAGTACACCTTATATGCACAGGATTGTAACTTTGGCTGATTGTACTGTACAGTGCAGCACTGTAGTTTCATGTTTTGTTATACATTACAGTACTACATGTAACAGTTATCCAAATAAAAGCAAAGTCATCAAAGTGGAGTTTCCTCTGACCATTTCTTTTTTCTACGTGTTGTAATGTACACGCTATGTACAATTCCTCATTTAAAGATCTAGTTGCAGGAACAGAACTGAGTGGTGAAATGAGGAATTCCTGTAGCCTCTTGTATTTTAGGAACATTCACTAAGCATGTTGTGGAAATAAACAACATTCATAAAAAGACAAATGACTGTATTATAATACATATTTTGTATATAATTAATATGTACATGTAATATGTATAATACATAATAATATGTATTCTATGTCTGATACTGAGGAAAAGTAAGCTAGCTGACATTTTTTTTGGCTATTGACGCAAAACAAATAACCGTATGCCTCAATAGCCAGAGAATATATGGTTTGCCTGTTTCGCTGCAGAAGGGAGCAATTTGGAGCATGGCCTTATGAGATCATTGAACACATGTGATACAGGCAGAACAGCCGTGCTAAAGGGCCAGAAAAGTGTATCAGTGCGCTCTTTTTATTGAGCCCACTTCCGCTTCCAACAGTTCCTCGGGTGATAAGAAAACCAATTCACTTGGAGGTAAATAAATTCTCAGATATAAACAGACTCTTTAGAAGTGATGTTACCTTTGAAACTTTTCTGATGTGTAGAAATGTCTCATGACATGTTTTCAAGGGCTATATATACATATACTTTGAATCATAGGAAACCATTTAGCAATTGATTATCACTGATATTCTTGGCTCCGTGCTTGTTTTATGTGTTTAATTTTTGTCATACACTCCTGACTACTAAGAGCCTTCACTGCATATTTTATGTTTTCCTGTCTTCCTAGGTATTTACTGCAGAGGTGGACAGAGCAGTGACCCCTTAATGCCAGCCTTTATGTCGAAGATATTTGGCATTTCCAGTGATTTTTAGAGTCAAGCAGGTTCATGGTTTTGTGACATCTTATTTGCAGTATTTTAGTTTCATTGGCCCCTGGCAACAACCTGCAGAGGCTCCTTCATTAATGAGCCAACACTGCACATTCAAAACAACTTCCAGTAATATCAACGTGTGATCAATATAACCTTGAAGAAGGCATGGAAACTGCTAAGATGTCGGGAAAGGGCATGTGAGGAAATATAGGAACAGGCACATTACTGACTTGCTCAAGATCATCTCTGGACTGCGTCTGTTTTGCAATCATGATTATTGATGAACACTTTCAACGTCATTGCTACCTAGTAATACAGCTTGGATTTCCTGAGTAATTTCCATCCTTGACTTTCTGAGAGGTGAAGGGTCAATATTGCCTGCATCCAGCTGATGTGATGGTTTGTTGGTAGCTGCTGGATGTTATTTTAAAGTTAACAGGGAGCACATGTTACAAAAAAGCAAATAATTTTCACTGAACTATTTTGATAATATGACATCTAATACAGATACTCCTTATTTAATGGCAAACCTGTTTAACAAGGGTCCAGACTTATGACTTGCCGCTTGGACTTATGACCCATCTTTTTTTTTTTGCACAGTTACATGCATCTTATTTAGAGAGCTTCAATGTCTTTTTATGGTATGATACATTCTGTTTATGAGTAGTATAATTTTTCCAGACTGTACCATACAATTCAGCACTGTAGTTTTATGTTGTTACACATTACAGTTCTGAATGTCAGAGTTATGCAAATAAAAACAAAGTCATCAAGTTGGAGTTTCCTATGACAATTTCTTTGTTCTAAATATTGTAATGTACATATTACATACAGTTCCTCATTTAGTGACTAATTCAGTGAACAGCGTAGTTACATGGACATAACTTGGTTGTTAAACCATCAGTGGCTGCGTGAGTTCATCCACTGTAACAACTTAATCCATCATGTGAATAATAATAGGGGATGGGTCCTAAGGTGATATTCAGACACTATACTTTTCCCTCAGTTTTCTGTATACTTAAAAGTGTTTTTAAAACTATAAGCTTTGTTACATTTTTTTAGGAACTATCTTGTCAGTTAAGAAAACAGGGCTGGGGTCAGGAATGCAGCTAAGTGGCCCAGCACATGCCTGGAAAGCACAGGGTCTTGAGTTCGATTCCTAGTACCCAATAAATAAATAAATAGATAACAGGGTTAACAATTGTCCCCAATTTGACATGCATTAAAGAATGACAAGCCAGATCCAGTGTATGAAACTGAATCTTAGTGAACCTTTTATTTCTTAAAAAAAAAAATTTATATCAGTTTTACAAACTGTGGTTCTTAGACCATATTACCAAATCTCCTGCGTATTTGTTAAAAAGGAAAACAAACAAACAGTGATCCAGACTCTTAAATGATAGGGCAGGTCGGGTGACTGAGAATCTGCATTTTAATAAACACCTAGGATGCAGCCCATTTAGAGTTTGCGAATCACAGCTTTGCTGTCAGAACCCACCAGATTTTCTGTGTTCCAGCACATTGTAAAAAGGTGTAAGGATAAACGGTAGCAGTAAGACTCTATTTGCAGAATATTCAGCAAGGTGCAACATTATTTTAAGCATTCTTAACAGGATATCTAACCCCCAAGAATCTGGGATATAACCAGTTGTTTAAAAAGACTGTGTTAAACTTACAAAAATTTTGACAAAATTGGGCAGAAATAGGAAGTTGTCTTAAATCAGTAAATTTCTAAGAACATCCACTCTTGCTACCATTTTTAAGGAGTTAAGTATTTCCTCTTGGGAGCTGTGCTGCCCACAGACAAAGCGATCTGCGCTAAAAGGGTTAAACCCTGCCCGTTAATGTCAGATGGATCCCTTTCACAGTTTCTTCTGAGCTGTCCTACTTACTTTTCAGACACCAGGTTAGTGGGCTGTTCCCTTCCTGAACAAAACACCCATAAAAGCTTACATTCTCTTATACAGTAGTATATAAATGAATGCACAATTGACAAAGTTTTATTTTACTCTTGACACTTTTTCCACTGGAAGGAAGAGGTACGTGTTTGCAAATGAAGTAATATAATCTTCCTCTGTTTGCCACTGTGTGTGTCTGTGTGATTTCAGTTGAAATATGTTGTCTCAGTTACCTTTATGGACTCAGAGTGCCTTTGTGGCTGATGATGTTTCTGCTCATCCTAGTCACGAGGTGTGTACAGAACAGGGTCTTTTCATTGTCTTTATTTTTATTAAACAGTCAGCACTAATTGTGCTATAGTAATGGATTAATTACTATTTACACAAAGGGGAAGTTCCTCTCACATAAATTAGAAGTTAGTAACTCACAATTCTAAACCCTTTCATGCATAGCTAAATGGCAATTCATCCTTTCTGTTCCCACAAAGCTACAGAGTTAAACTTTCAAAAGGTTTTGTGTTTTTTGAACAAAGACAAATTAAAGGGGAATTTTTAAATGTCTTTTAGATTTTTCAGACGATTGTTTCATTTACTTGTTATAACGAACAATGCAAAATTCTCCGGGGGACTTTTTTTTCCCCCTCTGAAGCTGAAAACAATGTGGATTATTTGTATAGGAAGACTAAATATTTGAGGGTAAATACCTGAAATGTTTCACATCATGATAGAATTAATTAAGTACAGGAAAAGAAATACAGAAATAAAATGGGGAGAAGACACTCAAGAACTCATTTTGCCAGCAGTCATTTTTCAAAACAAGTTGAACTACTGTGAAGTCAGTTAAATTACAAAGACACTTTCTAAAGTGATATCCCACAGAAATATAAATGAATTCACTTCTATTCTTGGCCCAGGTCCCATAGACTATAATAAATAGTGTAAAAAATTTTGAAAGCCCCAAACCCTCCCTGATGATAAATGAAGCCCATTTGCAGCTACATGTGGCATCTCCACTCTCTCCTGGCTTCTTTGAGCCTTCCGGGCTCCCCTCTCTTCTGCTACCTCAACACAGCTTGAGGCTGATCGCCAAGGTTTCTCATCTCTCACCTCTGCCATTAATCACAGGGAGTTTACCCCCTTCGAGCCTCATGTCCTCAGTATTCCCGCTGCTTCCCCTTCCCATCTTTCCTGTTCAATATCCAAGCCAATAAATGTGACTGTGTCTCCTCTGCTTAAAAACTGCTGTTCCTTAACCCAGTTGCTCCCCGAGCTACTGAGCCATCTCTGTTCAGATTGTTTGCTATGGCCTGGATATGGTCCCCCACCCCATAAGTTCAGATTCATTGGTTCCTAGTGTAAGGAGTTGAAAAGTGGCAGAACCCTTAAGAACAGGAGCCTGGGCCAGGAATATAGCTCAGTGGGATAAGCTTCTGCCCGGCAGGTGCAAGAACCTGAGTTTGATTCCTAGTACAAAAAAAAAAAAAAGTAAGAGCAGGAGACTGACAGCAAGCAATTAGGCCACAGGGCTCCATTCTTGGAAGGCATTAATGTGGTTTCTGTGAATGGGGCACTTCCTGCAGGACCTGGAGAGCAGGTTGCACTAAGAAAGGCCATCCAATATGTTTTGTGTCTTCCATGCATGCCTGCTACCCCTTCTATTTCCTTACCATATCATGATGCAGCCAGGGGGCATCAACCAGATGCTAGTGAGCCAAACAAACCTCTTTTCTTTATACATTAATATACAGGTATTCTGTCCTAACAACATCAAATAAACAAAGACACCCCTCACTTTTCAATGTCTCCACTTCATCTCCCAATCTCTTCAAACTCTTCAACCCATTGTGATCTGATTTTACTCACGTGCACATACCTTGCATGCTCTAATGATCACTGTGATTTCTAAACGAACTCAGCACTCTGTTCTCAAATGTCAGCCTCTTTGACATGTCCCTGTGTTGTGTTGAGATTCTGTCACTTTGTAATGTCAGGGCCATCTCTAAAAGTGTACAACCTATATAGTTGTATAGCCCCACAGAGCCCTCAATTTTTTGTTGCCATCCTAAACTTCTTAATACTTTTTAAACACAGGGCTCCAGTTTTTATTTGGTATCTATTCTCTTTTTTTTTTCTCGGTACTGGGGATCGAACTCAGGACCCTGCGCTTGCTAGGCAAGCGCTTATTCCACTGAGCTATATCCCCAGCCCTCTTTTATTTGGTATCAAGTCCCACAAATTATACAGCCAGTCCTTCTGCACTTTTACTGTGGTACCTTTGCCTGGTCCCTTTGTCTCCTTGTCCACTCTCTGTCTTTCTTTTGAGGAGGAGGAGAGGCACTGTGTTACAAAGTTACAATCCCAGCCACTCGCTGCTTCTTTTGCAAGCTCCTCTTCTTCCCTCCTCTCCAAAATGGGACCCATCCCACATGGCAGTCTCTCCCGCATTCTTACAAGCTCACTGCTCAGGCTCAGCACTTTGATTCTCAACTTCTCATAAGTGATCCTCACACCCTCAGCTCAAGCTTCAAGCGTTTAACATTTCCAGCTACCTGCTGGATTTTTCCTGGTAAACTTTGTCACACCCCACACTCCCAAAGCATACCTTCTTCAATCTCCTTAATTTCCACCATGTTCCCAATATTTCTTTAATGGAAAAATATATTTTTGATGAGAGGGTATCAGTCATTCAGATCTTCACTAAATCTTTTAATGATCTTACCCACATGCTGGGAGTCTCCCCGCTTTGTGAATCCCTCCAGCCCAGTGGAGAATTTCCAAGCCTCTTTGGCTCCAAACATGTGACTCTGACTCCACTGGTTAATGTGGGCTTCAAAGTCTAATCTAGAGGGCAAGCTACAGAAGGAAGCAAGGGAGACTCAGAATATTAATTTTGATGCTACAGTCCATGGCCAAACCAGTAAGCCTTGAAGCTTTGAGACTTGAGGAATGACTTGGGGATATAGCTGAGGACCAGTTTTATGCAAATGATCCCTAGCAACTTGCAAAGGCCTTGTTATCCCCACATAATATTGTTTAATATCATCACCAATGGTTTTACTTCCCAAGTGAGTTAAAAATATGTTTGGTATATTCTTCCCAAAAGCTTCCATTAAATGCAAGCGTGCCACTACTGAGAGTGTTAGGGGGAAATCAGATAAACGTACAAATATATTAATGTAAGCATGTCCAGGAAAGAGTTCTTTAACCAAAAACTCAGATACAATCTACTTGGTGTGATCAAAATACAAGGTGAATGTTTTAAATTTTTTATTACCCAGGGGACATATTGGTTTTAATCCTCTTCAAAATACCCCTCTCCCTGCTTCAAATATACTTATACCATCATTGTTGCCGCTTTCTGAAACAGCTCTGGAAGTCCTCTTTTGTGAGTGTCTTTATGAGTAGTGATTAAAAATATGGTGACTATTACTGTTGAGTGCCATTCAATGGAAAGGAAGCTTCACAAAAACATTATGATGTGTCATCATCTACCTTATTTACAGGATCTGGTGCTATGCAACTTTTGGCTCTTCTCCAAAGTCAAAATGACCCTGAAAGGTAAACATGTTGAATCAGTTTAGGACATCAAGATAGCCATAACAACACAACTAAAGACACTTCTGAAAGAGCACTCCAGAACTGCTTCAGAAAGTGGCAAGGCTGATGGCATAAGTATGTTTGAAGTGAGGTGGCATATTCTGAGGGAGATTAATTGCCATGTGTCTTTTACTGTAATATATTTTTTATTATAAACATTTACTCCTTTTTTGATCACATCTCATAAATGCTTCTTAGAAGGAGACTGAGATAATGGTGGTAGATGGCCATCACCACACACTCTGGTTCTGTGTATAACAAGCCACCTGGAACCAAATACCTTACATACCAATGACAGTTCTCTCAGTCCTGTGGTGTGATGGGGTTTGACTGCTGCTGGCACAGGAGCACTCTCAGGTGGCTGCAGTCAAAAGCCACTCAGCTGTGGCTGGTGATGGCAGGTGGCGCCAACAGATGGCAGGACCCCAGCTGGCACAGCTGGGATAGCTGTTCTCCCTCTCCCTGTGTTCACACAGCGGTGGTGTCTAGATTTCATTGCCATGAGCCCAGAAGCAGCAAGACCTTTGAAAATGTGCACACAACTCACACAATAATGCTTCTGTCACATTGTCCAACCCTGACCAAAGGCCAGCCTACATTTTAGACTTGCTTGGAAGAAATTACACGTTTGGAAGAAAAGGAGTGTAATATTTACACCAAATTTGCCATCCTAAGGTGTACAGTTCAGTGGTGTTTAGCACATATACAATATTGTACAAGAACCCTCACTACCTAGTTCCAGAATATTTTCATCATTCTGAAAGAAAATTTTATCTCTCCAATTCCTGTCAACTCTAGACTCCAACAGCTGGTTTCTATCTCAGGATTCTAGATACTTCATGTAAATGGAAATACGTAACAGATGGTCTTTCTCGACCGCTTTCTTTCACTCAGCATAGTGCTTTCAAGGTTCATTCATGTTTGGCTCTTGTTTCCTTTTTGGAACAGGTCCTCCTAATATAGTTCAGGGTGGCCTTGAGCTCAGTATGTAGGCCAGACTGGCCTCAGACTTGCAGCAGTCCTCCTGCCTCAGCTTCCCAAGTACTGGGATTACAGGCATGTCCCACCACATCTGGCCTAAAGGTTCATTCATGTTGTAGCAGGTGTATGAGTCACTTTCCCAGCACTGAAAAAAAAAAAAACCTGACATCTGCAATAAAGGAGGAGATTTATTTTGGTGCATCGTTTTGGTCCAAGGCAGACACATCATGGCAGCGGGGCCCGGCAGAGGAAAGCTGCTCACCTCATCACAGCTAGGAAGCAGAGAGAGAAGGAAGGTGCCAGGAGAAAAATAAACACTTCCAGGTCACACCACAGTGACCCGCCTCTTCCAACCAGACCCTACTCTTGAACATAAGGTTGGGAGGGGGCAGGATTTTGTTGTTTTTATTTTTTAAGACAGAGTCTCACTATGTAATCCAGGCTGGCCTTGAACTCACTCTGTATGTGGCTGAGGCTGGCCTTGAACTCCTGATGATCATCCTGCCTCCCACATGTGCAACTACACTTGGCTTGAGGGGTGGTATTTTAGATCAAAACCATAATGCTTTGTCTCTGGACCCCAAAAGGCTCATCTCCATCTCATTATGCAATATGCATTTAATCATTTTCTAAGAGCTGCCAAAATCTTTACAGCCCAATTCCAAAGTTTACTCTGAGACTTAAGGCAAACTCTTAGCTGGGAGCACCTGCAAAAATAAAAAAGAAAGTTAAATACTTCCAATATATGGTGTCAGAGAGTAAACACTTCCTTTCCAGAAGGGAGGGATAAGGGAATAAAAAGGAATGAATAAAATCAAGACTGAAAAACTGGCAGGGCAAAGATTAAATACTGTAGCTCCATGTCCAGCACCCTGGGGTCAGTTGTGGTTAGCTCTTGGCTGTTTTTTTTTTGTGGGAGGGACTCCCTCTGGAGGCTCAAAGTGTATAGTTTTCCTCAACAGGCATTCCACATTCCTGGCGTATCCAACTTCCTGAGACTCCATTGCAGCTTTGGCTTCACATTCACAACTTCAAGCCTCATCCTTTTAGGGTCACATTGCTTGGCTTCCTAGACCTTCCTCAGAAATCTGGATGGAAACCTCCATCATCCTACAACTCTTGCATTTTGCGTGCCTGAAAAAAGAGCACCATGTGCAAGATGGGAAGATCTGTTACTAGCTTGAACAGTAGCCTGGCTTTCTTGGACAATAGCTGCAGTAATCTCTGAGTGTTGAGATAGCTAACTCAGGGAAATACTTCCCTAGGTGGCTCTGAAGGAGCAGGGCCCCCGGGGGATCTTTTTGCAAAGTAGTCTTTCAAAGGAATTTGCCCTTTTACATTCTTGAGCCTGCAGTGGGTGGGGTCTGGCCATTTTCTGAGATGCCTTCAAGGCATCTTTCCTAGAGTCCTGATGCTTCTGTTTAACGCTTATCTTTTCAGCAACCATGCTTCACTGGGTCCCACTTTGTACATCCTTTCTGGCCAAGCCACAAACTTTTCAAATAATTTACATCTGCTTTTTTGCTCTTGATTCCCACTGTAGATCTGGCTAGAAGCAGCCAGCAGTACCCATGCCACAGCTTGAATGTAGAGCTGCCTTGAAATTTCCTCTCGTGGATCAATTAGCTCACCACCTAAATGCAGCCTCATACACAATCTTAGGATACAGACAAAATGTAGACACTATTTTTTTGCAAGAATGCAACATACGTAACATCTAGTCCAGTTTCCAAGTGAATCCTCATTCCCAAGTGATACCTTAAGAGCATGGTCTGTACTTTCCTATTAGCTTTCTGGTCTTCTAAGCTCTAACAAGAAGCACCCATCAGGTTTGGTTTATATTATTCTTGGGCTTCTCTAGCTTTTACCTCCAAATCTATCTATACTCCAACAAACCAGTTCCAAAAGCTTCTAAATCACATAGTTAGGTATAGTCGTAATGATTACCCGACTCCTCTGGTACCAATTTTCTGTCTCAGTCACTTTCTTCTTGCTGGGACAAAATACCCAACATCTACAACCTAAAGCAGGAGAGGGTTATTCTGGCTCATGGTTTCAGAGGTTTTGGTCCATGGTCAGCTCCAAGGTAGAAATATGGCAGAAAGGCCTTGTAGTGGAAAGCTGCTCATCTCAAGCAGTCAGGAAGCAGAGAGACAAAGGAGGACCCAGGGACAAAAGTACACCCATCCAGCTTACAACACAGCAACCTGACTCCTCTGACCAGGCCCCACCTTGAATACAAGATTTTAAGGGACACTGTGGAATTAGACCACTGTAGTTTTAGCAGGTATCAATACATGATTCATTTTTATGACTGTGTGGTTGCATTATACGAATATGAAATATTTTTAAATGCATTTCACAGTTGATGGATATTTGGTTTGTTTCCATCTTTTTAGCAATTTTGAATCAAACTGCTATGAATACTCATGTACTTATTTTCACTTCTTTTGGATATATCCTTAGGAGTGAATTGCTAGGTCATATGGTAATTTTATGTTTCACTTTTTGAGGAATTGCAAAGCTGTTTTCTTTTGTGGATATTTTAAACCTATACCATCTAATAACTAAAATGATAAATACATCTATGTTTATTGTCATGAAGACAGGAATGAGTAAATGTTTACAAAACGATACTTTTTTCATTTTCACATTACAGAGCTGAAATAAAAGAGTGGCTTAAAGCAGACATGTTTATTTTCCTGTCACAAACAAAGGTCTTGAGGACTGGAACATTCTAAAGGGTTCTCAAAGATACCAAACCCTTCCAGCTCTCACTTACCAGTGTTCTGGTGTCCTTCTGTAGGTCTTAGCCTTGCTTCTGCTTCCTGGGCAGCAGACAGTAGCAGAGAAGTAAGGGAGGAGACAAACAGCATGCCTGTGGTCAGTTATGGAAGATTCATAGATGTTATCATACATTATGCAAACTAATGTTGTATTGACAGAACTCAGTTATCAGCTGCAAGGAGTATTATCATATGTCAGCTAAGCCATTAACAGACTGGAAATGTTTGTGTCTTTCAACAATGTCAAAGTGTATCAAATAACAGTAAATGTGCAAGCTACATCAATTTCTTTAGGCTTACTTTGCCAAGTACTCTAAATTTTACTTCATAGCCAATGATATGGGCAACTGTAGTTTCTTTTATTGTAATCTTAGTTACTAATATCTGTAACACTGAAGTCACACATCATACTTGACACAATAATATATAGGTTATAGAGTGGCTAAGAAAGAGTTAATGGGAGATAGTGTTCACAGAGGCAGAACTAAAAGCCAAGGCAGGGGCTCAGACAGAGATATGAAGAGTCACCCACCACGGGAGACCAGATAAGATTACAGACCAGGCAGAGGTTGTTCAAGGCAGCCTGTCAAACAGGGAGATGGAGTACATCTGAGTCTGGGAGCTGTGATGCATTCACCAGGTTGGTTGTGTGTCGCTGACAGACCCCAGTGTTGGGTTCTTCTCTTTTATATGACCCAGGTGAGGGGGTTACATTATTCATTGGTCTAGGCTCATGGTCCTGTTTCCTGTGATATGGCTTTGACACCTCACTCGTCCAGATTTAATTTGCGAAATTTACAGGTGGTAATTTTTATTAGCCTGATTAGTTTATGCCTCTTGATTGTGCTGTGAAGCTGGAGGTTGTTTTTTTAAAAAGTATGGTGTGTGCAACATATGGTGGTTGTCTGTTTGCATAGACAATTTACCCAGTCATTCTCCTTGCCATTGGCACTCAAACTGGAGCAAATTGCTGCTTTAGAAAATGGAGCCAGCAGCCAGGTGTGGTGCACACCTGTAATCCCAGCACTGAAGGCTGAGGCAGGAGGATTGTTGTGAGTTTGAGACCAGCCTGGGCTACAAAGTGAGCTCAAGGCCAGCCTGAACTGCATAGTGAGACCCTGTCTCAAAAAGACAAAACAAAACAAAAAAAACCTCCAAGAAAATGGGGCCATTCAGGCTAAAGAACAGCCTGAACCCAACTATTCTATACAACATGGTTGAGCACAGCCTGCTCTACCAAATACTAAGAAATGCAACACTTATTCTATTTTCCTCCCCTCAGATAAAAATCATTACTTTAAAGAGGAAAATAATATATATTAAGGAGCAACTGGCTGTCTCCTGTGATAAAATTAATTATGTAGAGAGCTTTAAAGAAAGAATAAAAATGATTAACAGATGTTACACTGGATGGTGGAGATAAGAGAAATTAAAACTTATTCTTTTTTTTGGTAAAACTTATTCTTTTTTTTTTTTCTTTGGCGGTACTGGGGATCGAACTCAGGACCCTGCGCCTGCTAGGCAGGCGCTTATTCCACTGAGCTATATCCCCAACCCTTTTTGGTAAAACTTATTCTTGACCCTCATCTATATTTTTAATTTTTTCATGATACCTATAAATAATAGTCACTGTTGTTTTGAAAAATAAAATGCACCTTCCCTGTGTAAAAGCAGAACTCTGTTACTTTTTTCTTCCCTTTTCCCCCATAGTTTTAAGAAGATGTTTGTTTTGTGTTACCAATGCCAGGAATGAGGAGTTCTAAAGATGTGTAACACAGTCCTGTACCACTAAGAAAATCAACAGAGCCAAGACAGAAATGCTAAAAGATCACATCAAAAAAGGTATGAAATTCCTGTAATAAAAGTATGCACAAAGCTATAGATGACAAAATAGAAAGGTGTGCCATTTAGAATCTATAGGCTAAATTGTGTCTCTCAAAATTTGCATATTAAGGTCCTAACTCCCAGAGCTTCAGCATGAGGGTGCCTTTGCAGTCAGGGCCTTTAAGGAGATGATTAAGTTAAAGTGAGGCCATCAGGCTGAGCTTTTGGGCAGCTCGACCAGCGTCCTTGTGAAAAGAGAATATGTGAGTGCACAAAGTAAAAATCATGGATCCACAAGCACACACAGGAGAAACCATGCGAGGACACAGACAGGTGGCAGCCATCTGAGACTCAGGGAGAGAGCTCAGGAGAAAGCAACCCAACGCCATCTTAGTCTTGGACTTCCAGCTTCCAAAACTGTGAGAAAATTAATTTCTGTGTTCTGTCCACTGAGTTTGTGGTGCTTTGTCATGGCAGCCCAACCAAGCTACTATAGGGGGTCAGAAAAGGGTTTCAAAGACAGTACATCTGAACTAAGGCTCAGCAGAGGGACGGGCATCTGCCGTGCGCCCAACAGGTAGAGAACACAGAGGAAAGCACATTGTAGCCAAAGGGCACACAGAGAGACCCAGAGGGAGAGAAGAAGCAGTCTTAACAGGGTACTGGGGCATGGCCTGTCCCCCGGGTTCATGCATCAGCATCTTGTTCCAAGTGTCAGAAGATGGTATGAGGTGGAACTTAGCATGAGGTCTTACGTCACTGGGGTTCTGTTCTCTGTCCTTGGAGGCAGTTAGCACAATTCTCATGATATACTTGTCTGTTCTCTTGAGAAGGTTGTTATAAAAAGTCAAGGGCTCCTCTCTACTAGCTTCCTGTCTTACCATGTGACCTCTCCCTCGTTCACCTGAATTCTCCACCAGGATGTGTTGAAGGCAAAAGGACCTGCACCAGAGTTTCAACCTCAAAAACTATGTGCTAGCCTGGCAGGGTAGGGACTGCCTCTAATTCTAGCCCTTGGGGGGGCCAAGACAGGAGGATCACTCTGCGTTCTAGTTTAACCTGGGCTATAAAGTAAATTCAAGGCCAGCCTGAAGTATATAGCAAGACCCTGTCTCAAAACAAGTAAACAAACAAATACCTCCCAAACTGTGAGCTAAATCTATTTCCTTTATCAAATGAGCCAAACCTATTTCCTTAATAAAGTATCTGCCTGAGAAGTTTTATTATAACGTGGGCAGGTGGACTAATATAGGTACCACCTTCAGAGTCCTTAGAGCAGAGAGTGCAAATGAAGAGTTAGAGGGGCAAACCTAGGCAGTTTACTTAAAACTTCCATTAATTTAGTTTACTAGTCACAGTACACTGACAAGTATTTGACAGTTGACTCTTTGGAGAGAGGAGTCCTAATTTTCTGTGTTTACCAACTGCTGTGCTATAAATCCTCTCACCTTGGCTAATTTCAAGCTACCAGCATGATTCACTATACAGTGTCAGGGAGATAGGCCCATTTAACCCATCACTACATAGTATTTCCACCAATAGGCCAAATAACCTCACAGGCTGTTATGGTTGATACATTGTGTCAACTTGGGGAGTCTAGAGGTTTGCCTGAGTAACTGAGCAGGAAGCCAAGGTGCTTACGTTGTACACATCCTGAGCCTGTGGAAGAGGAGGGCATGGAGACTATGTGTGAGCTACAGGCTCCCTGGGTGGGCGTAGGCTGTTTACAATGTAAGGGAAGGAAAGAGGCTGCTTGCAGCCATTCCTCCCTATTTGCTTGTTGTTTTTGCTGTGCTCTGCTGCCATGAATGCTTGCCCTCTGCCATGTGCCACTCTGCCTCAGAACCAACCAAGTATGGCCTGAAACCTCTACAAACTGTAAGCTAAATAAACCTTTCTTTTTTCCTTCATTTTGGGTGTTGAGTATTTTGTCTCAGCAACGAAAAAAAAAGTAACCAAGACACAGGCATAGGTGATAGTAAAGCACACCAGAATGATTTGGAAACAGTGAGGTTTCAGTAGTTACTGCCTTTGGTTTCAGTGGAATACACCTAACTGGAAGTTTAAGTCATGCCTGTGTTTAAAGACTGGCTCGCAACATTCCTGATAACCTAACCACACACTGCCCCAAGATGGTATGCATGCCTGATTTACAAATGCTATTTCATATGCTGTTGCTTTTGCTTTGGAAGGTTAGGACTCAAAAAATAATTCATAGCAAATTTTACATCCAATTGAGGCAACACCAGACACACTTTACAAAGGAAGTTGAAGATACTGAGAAAGGTTGAAGCTTGAGGGCTTCTCGGAAGAAAGAATCTTCTCATGTTGTAGTGTAGTTCAGCCATGACACAAGAGGAGAGATTAACTTGAGTCTTCAAGAAGAGAGGTAGGAAAGTTTTCGGAATTCAGAGGAAGACAAGGAAGACATAGGGCTCGTAGAGCTCCAGCTACAACAGATGGTGAAGCGGAGCGGATGGATGAGGGATTCTCTAACGGGATGCTTTACACAGTCTTGACTTCTCAGCTAGAAGGTGAAGTAGGCTGCATATTTTCTTTGATCAGTGTGTAGGTTAGTTAGTTTTCATCTCAAAGTCAGGTATGGTGCCCTCTGTGGAGTAAATAAAGGAATAAAGGATTCTGGCAACCACAAAGCACTGGGCTAGAGAGCTGCTGGGAGGCGAGGCAGTCTATGCACGGTGGCTCAAGATCGGGTCTGGGTCCTTCTGCTGAGGGGGAAGGCACCAGGATCAGACAGCGCAAAAACAGCAGGTGGCAGACCCTATGCATCACTGAGCTCACAGAACAACCAGAGGGGGACCCCTCCCTCACCCCACTTGTAGCTTTACTTCTCGTTCCCACCAGACACCATCGCCTTCTCCTGGGCCTCTTTTTTCTCAGCCCCACCATCCCATTTGTTCTCATGGTGGCATCATCTTTTTCCTTCCAGAACATTCTGAGCAGCACCCAATGCACCCCAGCAACCCCATCTTCAAACCTCCTGAGACTGCTCCCTAGTTACCACCCAGCATCCTCACAATGACACAGATTCAAGGCATCCTTTCTCCTCGGTCTCTCCACCACCCATTAGCACCTGGCTCCTGCCTCTCTGTGCCCCATTTTTCTACCCTGCACCTACTCTGAATTCTTTTTGTCTGAAGCAGAGTAACCATGGAACCAGTAGCTACGAATCTTCCCCAGGGCCTTTGCACACACCTCTCCTTTATTTCTAATGCCTCCTTACCCCCTCCTCACCCCTGCTCAGTGTGCGTGGCCCACTCAGGGCTTAACTCAGGTGCTGTCTCACCAGCACCAGGGCATGGATGATTGGTCCTGCTGATCACGGTCATCACATTTGTCACTCATCAAATGGCCTCCTTCATAGCACTTACCGCTCACTGAAATGATCATCTGTACTGTCATTTCTCAAGGGGTTGGCAACCTGCAACCTGTGGGCCAAATGGAGCACAAAGCAGATTGAGGAAATGAAGTTGTATTGGACTGAGCCTCCTGCATTTGCTTTCATTTTATCTCTGGCTTCTTTTGTGCTACAAGAGGCAGCGCCAAGCAGAGACCTATGGCCTGCAAAGACTAAATTTTTACCACGTGTCTCTTTCAGGAAAGATGTGCTGACCCCTCTCACTGGTTTAGCGTGTTTACGCGTATGCTTTCTGCCTTCCCAGCTATCGAGTCAGGGTCTGGAGAGTGGTGCGTGTTGCTTTGTCTGTTTTGTTCCCCACTGCAACCCCAATACCCAGAAGGCTGCCAGTCGCTGTCACATGCAGGGCAATGGTAATGCAGAGCCATCTGCTTGTCAAGTAAAGCACTTGAGAGTGCTAACACTGACCAACTCTGGTGATAACAACGCTACTTCCGACAGTACCACTGCAACGACTAATGAGGGCTCAGACACACTAACAGGAACTAGTGTGCTGGGCTGCTCCCATGATTTGCTTGCTTTGCATATTTAATGTATCATCAACTCAGCAAGGGAGGTTTCACAGTGCCCAGTTTATACACGGGAAGCTGAGGCTCACGGAATTCCAGTGCCTGCTCGCACTCCTGTTGGCCAGTGTCCTCTTGAGTGGGTGCTCCTCTCTCTGCCCTATCTAGCCCCAAGAGGATGGGAACTCCAGCGTAAGGTAGAGGCGAGTCCAAAACTGCACATACAGCTCTGCAAATGAAGTCTTGGTAATGTCTTTATTGTGAAGCTGGGAAGTTATCTCCTGCTGTTCTGGATCTTGAGAACGAGGTGTTTTTTTTTTTTTTTTTTTTTT
>PVLD010012753.1:0-58892 GCA_004027595.1 Dinomys branickii
AGTTTGTCCCAGTAGCGCGTTCTCTGTCGGGTTCAGGAGCTGAAGCCGTTCTTCCCTCCGCACTCGCTCTCTCGGCTGGTCGTCTTCTTCCCGGAAGTCCTTATTTCTGTCTTCATATTGCTATATTTCATTGTTTGGGTGGTAATCCTCTGGGAGGTTCTCTCTCTGCTGCCTACCCGGTCGCCATCTTCCCGGAAGTGGACAATGTATCATTTATACCTAGTAGAATACTATTCTACCATAAAGGAGAATAAACTTGAGTCATTTGTAGGAATATGGATGTACCTTAAAACCACAATAATATGTGAAATAAATAAGACAAGCAAGTTTAAATGTTGCCTGGATACTCATACGTGAAAACCCAAAATATAAATAAAAGATAATAGGAATTGAACATATCTTTTGCACATGGGAAGGAAACCAAGCATTGTAAGCAGTGGGGCAGGAACAGAGAGGAAGGGGAAAGGGAGAAAAAGAAAGAGTTAAGATGTGTTATGTATGCATATCAACTCCCCTACAAGAAATGTGATTATTATGTAGTACAAATGTTTGCTAATAATAAAAAATCTAAAATGGTTCCCAAAGTCTCATGTGTTTGGAATATGACCGGATTACTGAGGTGCCATTGCTGACTTGCTGTTGGGAGGCAGAGCGTTGTGGGAGGAGACAGACAGGTAATGAGGAGCATGGCCTGGATGAGTTTATATTCCATCTTGGCTCCTCCCTTGATCTCTTTCTGTCTCTCTGTCTGTCTCTGTCTGTCTGTCTGTCTGTCTGTCTGTCTCTCTCTCTCTCTCTCTCTCTCTCTTCCCTTCCTTCTGACCATGCCATGAAATGAACAACTCTTCTCTGCTGTAGCCCTCTGCCATCTGTTCTGTCTTGAAACCAGTTGACTGTAGACTGAAACCAAACTAAATCACTCTTGCTTTAAAAAAAAAAATAAATAAATAAAAAGTAAAACAAATCAGTGACCCCCATCAAACAGTTTCTGATTTAATAAGACTAGAGGGGGACTGAGAATTTGTATTTCTAATACATTCTTGTGTTATATTGATGCTATTGGTCCCAGGCTCATATATAGAGACTTTGCCCTGGGTGCTAGGTGGGCTTCCAGTCAGACATAGGTAGTGGTTTACAGGTGGCATCTCAGCAGCAGAGAGTTAGCAGCAAACCACATTAAGTGAAGATGCAAGATGGGGTCCAAAGACAGGACTCAAGAACTTGAAGGAACCTAAACCAGTACAGCAGAACCCCAGCTACAAGGAGCTAAAGTGCCAGACAGAAACAAAATAGGACCTCAGTCATAAAGATGTATAATCAAGACCTTTCCATTGGAAAGAAAGGTGGGTCTTGGTTCTGGAACAAGGTAAAATTCAGTGCTAGAACAATTACACAAGGGCATAGACTTCACTGTCCAGTCACTGGAGCTGCTAAGTTAGGGATGCTTAAAAATTCCCCTGATGAGGTGAAAGTGCAGTGACGAATCATCCTTATTTTTCTGAGACTTCCCTGATTTTAGCACTGAAAGTCCAGGGCTGGGAAAAATTGAGTTCTGAGGTGGGTGGGCCCCCAAAATGTGATCTTCAGAGATTGACAAACACATAGACCCACCCACACCTCTGATCAGTTGGCTCCATCCTCAAGAGAGTAAGGCATGAGTGGGAAGAGAACATGAAGACAGGGATAAAGTGCTAGGATATTCACTGCAACATGTGCCCTACAAGAAAAAAGACAGCAGAAATATGGTCCATAGGTACCAAAATGCATTTGCTTTACATGGGCAAAACACGTTAAATAGCTCCACAGGCCTGCAGTTTTATTAAACTTAAGAAAATGGAAAAGTTCAGTACAAACAGAGAATTCTGAACACCCCATAGGTGCAGTTTGCTCTTTATGTCATTTGACAATCACCACACACACTTAAGGTCTCTTTCAGTACTGACTTAATGGAACCTTATATGCGTACCCTGGTAGGGAAAAAATTGTAAATATTAAGAGTATCTCATATTTTTTATTCCTATCATTAAAAGTACTAAAATCATGCTAAGTGGAATGAACACCCAGTAGTTCAAAATGATTAAATACTAAAGAACATTTAAAGGTGGAAAAATAATTTCCAGTTGGAGTGTGGACTTCACCTAAGACCTTCAGTGCCGTTGGCTAGCGCGCCAGAGCCATTTCAAATCTCTCCCATGACCAGCTATCAGTTTACGTTCCACCAGACAGGAGAATATGAAACTCACTACTGATGAAAGCACATCCCCATTAATAATGGTAGCCGTTTAAGGTGTTCTTCCCTAAGGTCATCCTCATACAACGTACAGACAAACTGGCAATAGAAAATGTCCCCACAGCAACAAGGAACATCAGGAACGAAGGCACCCAACCTAGCACTAAGAATTCAAAAGCAAACACAAACCTACTTGTCCTCCCAGGAACTCACTACATCATGCAGCTTACTTGAAAATAACCTTTTCCATCACACTTTAAATATTCACTGTTGGGCTGGGGATATAGCTCAGTGGAATAAGCGCCTGCCTAGCAAGCGCAGGGTCCTGAGTTCGATCCTGAGTACCACCAAAAAATATATATATATATATTCACTGTGATGATGACCTTTAGGTCTAAGTGGAACAAAAGAAGAGGGTAGACCACAAGTGACAGAAACATGATTTGGTATAAGTGTACCTTGTACCCAACACCGCACTTTTAAATCCCATTACAAGTAAATAGGGAAGAATCAGGGAGCAGCAGGATTTTCACATACCTGTGGGGTTTGGTCATTTCCTCTTCTCTTAGTTACTCTCTCCTTGCTGAGAGAAAATACCAACACCAACAAGTCAAAGGCGCAAAGGTGTATTTTAGCTGACAGTATGCAGAGGTTTCAACTCATAGTCAGCTGGTTCCAAGTCATGATGCCGTGGCAGAAGGGCATGGCAGAGGAGACACAGTCCATGGTATTGCAGGCAAGAGTCAGGAAGTCGTCCTTCTTTCTCTTTTCATTCCATTCAGGCTGAAAGCTGATTGGTTAGTGACACTCACACACAGAGAGGGTCCTGCTTCTTTGGTAAGGCCATCATCCATTTCCAGAACTATGCTAAACCGATCAGTGGACTATAATCCAGAATCGCACACCCACGATCTGGTTGTTTCCAAAAGCCCAATCTATAAGTGCATGAGACCTTGGGGGACATGTAGATGTAAGTCATCACATCCTCATCAGTGAACCTTTCAAGTTAATAGGTAAGTAAAGTTGACTTGAGCAATTCATTCCTCCTCTAATGTGACTTTGAAATCCCCATTCTACAGTTTAATGTGCCCCTGAAAAACATAGAATATAGGTGACTCTGAGTCCTGCTATTGTAAACACTCATAACTGTCAGGTCCGGACAGTACATTTGAAAAAAATTTATGCCTCATGTTATTTCCAAATTAAAAGGCAAGTCAAACAGACCACAAGCTAGCTCTAAACCACTGTTAGAAAGCTCTTGACTGTCAATCCTAGATCAACGGGGGAAAGTTCATCAGTGTTGAACTACTATCAGATAAGTGTTCCCTTTCTTTCCAGAAACTTCCCCCCTGCTCCCCTTTTAAGAGTTTCCACTGGGTTCACTGACCTGTTACCCAAATAATCACCGAACACCTTGCAAATATCCATCTCAGTATAAAAAGTTACATGCACCTACAACAGCCTGTTTTGCTTTTCTTAACTCAGTCTGAGGATAGCATCTTCCTTCATAAAGTACAAATGTAATATTTCATAATAATAATAATAATAGATAGATGATAAAGATAGATAGATAGATAGATAGATAGATAGATAGATAGATAGATATGGTGATAATTATAAGCAGAGAAAGGAAAGCCTGGAAATGGATAAATATAACCAAGAGCTTTAACACTTTTTAGTTGACCTACATTCTTTTACATTCCTATTGTTTCTCAAACTGTAATGGGTTTAATGTTTATCGGAGGTTTATGAAAATGACTGACTTCAAAGCTGCTCCCAGAGTTTCAATTCTGTTGGTCCAAAGTGATATCACTTTTAACAATTATTTCAATGACGATTATCTGTGCCTGCTTTTTGATCAATTCTTTTTTAAAGCAAGTAAAATTGCTGATTACACATAAGTCCTTAAGCATCTCCCATTGTGCATCTTAGTGGTTGCAATTTGCTCTTGGCATTCCATTCTCATTAATTTTAAGACATTAACTAGGGAAAGTTAAATATGTCTTCTCATGAAGGTGTTTTTCTTAGCTTACAAGGACTTGTCCCCTCTCCCTGTTATTAAAACATGGGAAAACAGAGATGTGGTAACTATCACAGCTAAAGCTTCATTAATACTCATTTTGATGATAATTTATTTTCATTGACTAATAGAAAATATTTTGCTCATCCTAGGCAGAGAGCTCACCTTCCTCAGTGAGAAGACGGAAAAAGAAAGGAGGAAGAGGGAGGAAGACCTGCTGGCCTCATGGACATCAGGCCTGCCCTGCATTGAGTTCTTAGCCATGCTTTGGCTCTCTGAATGCTAGCCAGACCCTACATCCCCAGGCTGTGAGATAAACCATACAAGTCCATTACTGTATATTATTATTTTCTTAAGCTAAGTTAAATGGAGTTAAATTCTGTTATACAAAACCAAGAATCCTGGGTATGGTATATCCAAATTCTTCAGGGGGAAATATTTTTACAATTTGGAAATTTAAAGGAAAAGAAATGGAAAAGGAAAGGAAGGGAAGGGAAGGGAAGGGAAGGGAAGGGAAGGGAAGGGAAATAGAAGAAACAAAAGGGTGAAAGAGAAGGAAGAAAGGAATGACAAAGTAATACTCCATCCATCATTGGAAAACAAATTGTATTTCATTTTGACTTCTTTTGGACTCAATTTTATGAATACTTGAACCATGACCACTGCTATTCAAAACTGTAAAAATCTATCTGTGAGGGCAGGAAAAGCTGCAACATGCCACAGCTCTACAAATAGCTGCTTGGTGATTAAAAGTAACAAAGAAGAATCTCATCACTTCTCAAGCAAGCAGTGACTGCTCACTGGCACACATACGCCAAGTACTGTTAGACTTCTGCCCCGTAGATGTCTGGATTCCATGTTACTCTCACTATGTGCAAGGCACAAAACAAAAAAACACTGTCTACATTAAACCTTTTAAAAATGTATTTTTACTCCTAAATTTTACTGTTTACTTTTACTATTTATTTTTTAAGAAAATCATTTTCACAGGGAGCATATAGGTTAACTTACTAGGAAATATAATACAAGGATGTAATAATACATTTCCTGCTAAAGGCCATTTCAAATCTCAAGGAAATGTATTGTTTAAAGGGGATCAAAAATGCATATAGTCCTCTCAGACTTTACAACCACCGTTACTATGCATAAGGCTTTTAATATTCATTTTTCTCATCATTAACCAGCATATCAGGGCCCAGACATCGGGTATTTTTCCCTGGAGTCACTGCCTTATTATCAGAGCTGGACTTAAGTATCCTTCCCTGGAAAGGGCACAAGATCTCTCATTGTAGGACAAGCATTCTTGAGTTGGCACAAAGAGGCACAGTAACATCTCAGGATGTGGTTCCAGCCAACACTGATACAATCACAAGGCAAGGCTGAGAAGGGAAACGACAATCAAGAATTGCTTGGCGTGTGTCCCCATTACCTGGAGTCTTCCTGTTCCTTTCCCCTCTGTGATTCTCCGAGAGTCTCAGTTACCATTGGTGTAATTAGTAATAAGAGCCAGAAGCAAGAGCTTTGGGATACTTGAACTCTCTTGAATGTGAATTTTATAGCAGTGGAGAGCTAGCCAATGCATCACTGAACTGAGGGATGACTCTACTGCACCAGCGAACTTGAATTATGACACAAACTGAGGCGATTGTTTCAAGCTCAACACTACATTCAAAGTTAGAACTAGCAAAGTATCACATTCAACTGAGGAACTAGTATATTTCCCATTCCAGCAAATATGGGTGGCAAATATTTACAGTCTAGATCTCTGGCTGTCTGACTCCACCATCATTAGAAGACGGAACATGTAGGTATCACCTTGTACACAGCTATGTTCATCATAGCCATTCATCACTGATGTGTTTATGTTCAAGCAGTGAGTTTGACTCAAGTTCCTGCACTCGAAGGACTCAAATTCAGATTCAGCTCCTGTGCTAGCCATGGGGCCAACACCTTAATACATATAGATACCCACAGAGCTAGTTACTTTAACAAGCTATCTCATCTGATAACTTCTTTGGGAAGCCTTGGGAAGCATTAGCATTTCTATGTTACAGATAGTAAAGTGAGACTCAGAAAAGATAAAGGGCTTAGCCAAAGGAATACAATCAGCCGATATTTAAAACTGCTTTTTTGGTTGTACAAAGTCCCCTAGCCCTTTCTGACAGACAATATTATCCATCTTATGTTCAAAAGTTAATGTCTCTATTCTATGTAAAAGAATGTCCTGTCAAAAAAAAGCCATATCTAATTCGGTCAGAAAGAAATGAAGCCATGTACAGTTTGAGGCAGCTCTGCCTGTGAGCTGAGAACTTAGCTCACACCAGCAGCAGGAGCTCCCCAGATACAGATGAGACATCACCCGTTTTTTGTCCTGGAAGCACTGCATCGAAAGACAATTTCCAACAGCTTCACAGCAGAGATCCATGAGGAGGCTGATGTGATGTATTTCTACATGCTTCAAATAGAGCCCAGCTCTTCAAATTAAAAATTATTTCCCCACTGAATAAGTGTGAAGTAAACTAGACCCCTTTCTTGACTGCCCCATTTTGAAATGTATAATTTGTTGCAGTGCACCCCACCACCCATGCCGCAGTACTAAGGGTTGAACCCAAGGCCTTTGCCCTGAGCTACATCTCCAGCCCTTTTCTTGTTTTCTTCTCTTTTTGTAACTTTGAGTGTCTCAATAAGTCACTCAGTTGTCTAGGTTTGGCTCAAACTTTGATCCTCCCACCTCAGCCTCCTTGAATATTGAGATTATAAACATATGCCACAACACCTAGCTGATACAGTTCCTAAATCCATGTTTTTTCAGTTCATAGAAAGGAAACATGTATGCAGCCACCTTGGCTGTGGACGGAAACTCTGATGTTTGGGTTCAAGAACTGGCTCCCTTACTCACCAGCTACAGACAGCAAGCGTTTTCCTCTACTGGCCTCCAATTTTCTCCACCATAAAATGACGAGAACATGTTTAGGGAAAAAAAATCAGGGATATAATAAATGCTAAATAAATGTTTGCTTTTTAAAAAGTCAAACAAAAAAAAGCACAGGGGGTTAGGTGTTATGGTTGATACATTGTGTGAACTTGGGGAATCTGCAGGTTTAACTGAGTGATTCAGCAGGAAGCCAGAGTGCTTACTTTGTATACATCTTGAGCCTGTGGAAGAGAAGGGCATGGAGACTGTGTGAGAGTTACATGCCCCCTGGGTGGAGGCAGGCTGTTTACAAGGTAAAGGAGAGAAAGAGGCTGCTTGCCTGCAGTTCCACACATTTGCTGGTTGTTTGCTGACCGGAACAGTTTGCCCTCTGCTATGTGCCACTCTGCCTCTGTAGCAGCTAAGTATGCACTGAAACCTCCACAAGCTGTAAGCTAAATAAACCTTTCCTTCCTTCATTTTGGCTGTTGGGTATTTTGTCTCAGCAATGAGAAAAAAGTAACCAAGACACTAGGGATATAGCTCAGTGGAATAAACGCCTGCCTGGCAAGCACAAGGTCCTGAGTTTGATACCCGGTACCACAAAAAAAAGTCAAATAATACATTATACAATTAAATCCAAATGTCTCACTTAACTTCCTAGTTCTTCGTAGAAATAATCCCTGGTGTCAGATCACTGATGGTTCTATGTATATATAGATATTCCATTTGCATATACATATGCCTATGTATGCATATTCATTTATTTCATATATGTGTGTGTGTGTGTGTGTGTGTGTGTGTATATATACACACACACATATATATATATTCCCATTTTCACAAAAGAAGCTTACTGTACATACCACAGGTCTTAGTCATGTTCTTGTCATGAGGAGAAAATACCTGATACCCACAACTTACAGGACAAGTTTACTCTGGATCACAGTTTCAATCCCTGGTCAGCTGGATCCAAGGCAGAAACAATATGGCAGAAGGCATGTAATAGGAAAAGGTGCTCAACCCATGGCAGCTGGAAAGCAGAGAGTAAAGAGAGTACCTGGGGATGAAAACACACCATTCCAGGCCATGCTCCCTGTGACTCACCTTTAACCAGAACACACACACACACACACACACACACACACACACACACACCACCTAACTTGTCACATTCAGCTACTAAACTTATCAATGGTTGAATCTGCTGATGAATATCTCACTCTTGTGGTTCAGTCACCTTCCACATATATAAGGTCACTGAGGCACTTTTTAGATCTAAACCATAACACCATGTTTTTGTCTGTTAAAACATTTTGGAGATAGTTCTATATTGGCGTGTATAGATCTGTCACATTCGTTTGCATTATAAATAATGCAAAATATTCTATTTTGTGGAGCTACCATAATGTACTAAACCATACCCCTAACTGCCTATATTCGGTTTTTTCTAATATTTTGCTAATTCAAAAAATTGTTGCAATAAGCATCTTTGTGCATGCATATGAGAGTTTAGTTGTAGGAAAATCCCAGAGGACTGAATGATTCCATACATTTTAAATTATTATGGAAATCAACAACTACCTGTCAAAAATGTTGAACTGGTTAATATTCTCACCAGCAAAGCATGAAAGATCTTGTGTTTTCATACCTCCTCCAGATGTACTTTTTGATCACTGACAATCTACTCAAAGAATAACTTGGAATTACATTTATGCTCTGAATGAATTGAGTCCATTTCTAATGTTCAAATCTTTTTCAAAATTGATTTTCCTTTTCAAAATTGTTTTAGATCATCTGCTGACTAGGTTACCTTCAAAATCGGATGCTGTTGAGCATAAAATTAACTTGCCAACTATCAAAGAAAAATATACCCATGCCTACATTTTTTAACTGCTATTGTGAGAGTTTGGGGGCAAGGAGTAAAAAAGTCCACACCCACGTCACAGTACAGCCAACTAGTCCTGAAAAGATTGACTTAATACTACATGATCACAAAGAGAAATTTTACATGCTATACCTTGGTCCAAAACTTAAAGGTGCTTCTGAAATTGGATGAGGAAAGACTGATCAAGGGTACTAAAGTTTAGACAAATAGGAAAAATAGATTCTGATGTCTTTTTTCCAGGAAAATTACTATAGATAGTGATAATATGCTGTGCATTTCAGAGATGTCAGAAAGGGGTATTCTGAATGCTTAACTACAGAAAAATGATAAATGTTTGCAGAACATACTGGTATTGAACCTGATTGGGGCATTACACAATGTGTGTGTGCACTAACACATCATTGCTACACCATAAGTATGTACAGTTTCATGTCATTTTTGAAGTACTTTTGAAGTCGGAATACTGATTTAAGAATTCTAGATCCAAATGTTGAAAATTCCCTAAACAATGCTAAGTTTACAAATAGATAATTAGTGGAGAACAAATAAAAAAGATCCTTTTTTTTTTTTTTTTTTTTTTTTTTTTTTGGCGGTACTGGGGATTGAACTCAGGACCCTGCTAGGCAGGTGCATATTCCACTGAGCTATATCCCCAGCCCCATAATAAGAGCTTTTGAGACTGATGTAAGCAGGACTCTTGGGTCTCACGAAATGCTTGACTTTCATTCTCCATGTTCCTTGAAAATCATTCTATTGGCCAGTTAAAATTTTCAGCAGAGGAGTTTCCAAAACTTAGAAGTTGAAGAACGTGAAGCAAATCATCTCTGTGTAAATATGAGAAGAATAATTTATTTTATTTCGTCAGTCAGAATCAGTGTCTTCCAATACCAAGAGTAACTCCCTTCCTTCTTTATTATTTCTCTACCAGCATATATTTACCAAGGTCTGCAAACTGTTATTTTACATCTTTCCTGAAAGCTATGGGGAAAAATTCAAAACTGTTTTTAACCAGCTTGTGGCTCATGTATTCTAAGATAATTTTCAAAACTCTTGTCAAAGTAGGTGTCAAAGGAGAATCTCAATCATTTTGGTTCTGTTGTACTCTTTCCTCCTTTCACTCACTTCCCAAGCCATCCAAAGAAGCAAATGAAACATACATTTTCCAATGTTATTATAATTTTATTTTTAAATACACTTCTTGTCAATGTATTTGTCACAATGACAGATATAAGGACGAGAGCTATTCTTATTTCTTTGCTGCTTGTTTGCCTACCTGCTTGTCTGTTCACATACTTGAAACATAAGACATTTACCCCATTTACAAGGCTACTAACTAATTTCCTTATGTAGTTTCTCTTGGGCCATCCTAAATTAGAATCATGGTTCTCTTCTCACTAACAATCCTACTGTATGAAACAGAACAATTCAGATTAACCATCTGTTATTCAGTGGTCTCCAACCTTTACCACCAGGTATCAGTTCTGTGGGACACAATTTTTTCACAGGTGGGAGAAGGCAGTAGTTTTACAATTAGACCCTCATAAGAAGCATGCAACCTATATCTCTTGGGTGTTTGGTTCACAGTACTGTTTCTGCTCCTAGGGGGCCCAAATAATACAGCTGATCTGACAGAAGGCAGAACTTGGGTGATAATGTGAATGATAGGGAGCAGCTATAAATACAGATGAAGCTGCCCTTCCTCACCCTATGTGATCCAGTTCCTAACAGGCCCCGACTCATAGCCCAGAGGCTGGGTCCCCTGCTGCTACTGACATGTGGCTATACACTTTAAGCTAAATGTCATTGTGAATGACACCATTGCATAATAGTTCCATGCTCAAGCTCCAACATGAAGAGTTAAGTTTCAAATTCTACCTCTGTCATTATAAACATCTTTTAAGCCTCTCTGCTTCATCATCTACAAAATGGGTATAGTATGTTATCCGCTTGTGCAAGAAGGTTTTACTTCAGCATGCCCAACCTGCTCAAATCTTGCATAGCCCCAAGAAAGGCCTATTTGCATGACCGGCAATCGTCCAATTCCTGAGATTTGAGCTGTTAGAATATTCTAGGAGCTATGGCTGTTTTTGCGTGCTTAGAGTCTTGAACCGACTCTACCAGTTTGTGCAAACAGTATGATTTATAAACACCTGCCTTCCTTCTGGGGATCTGGAGCATCGGCGGCTGTGACTAGTTATAGACACTCATTAAAATCCCTGAACTCCTGGGGTAAGGTGGGCTTCTCTAGGAAACAACAAGTTGTCTATGTAGAAACTCGAGGGTTTTTTTCTTTAGACTTTTCCCATTTGCTCTATATCCTTTCACTATATCTGTATCCGTTCACTACAATAAACTGTTTATTATTTCACTGTAATAAGCACAAGTATTCAGACTTGTGAAAATTTATAGTGAATCTCTGAACCTGCGGATGATCTTACGGATGCCCAAAACACTATTTCAAGGATTATTCTGAAGATTAAATGATAGTGTTAAAGAAAATAATCATGCAATTATATTGTTAAAATAAGGTAAAGAAGATCTGAGTCGGGATAGTTCTGATAGGTGTAAGTATGCCTGCAATGGGATTTGGCAGAAGGGGAGGGTTATTGGGGTCACTCTGAAGAAAGAATGAAGATATGGGGTCGTGGTGAAGAGACAGAAAAACTGGAGCAAACATCAGGGGTGAAGCGTGTTCTAGCCAAACTGACCTAACAGTGATTTTTGCTGAAAAGAGGCCAGAATAGCCAAGCATCACCTGGGGGATGATGGAGGATGAGGAACTGAGTCAGATAGTGAAAGCGATCAGATGCCAAGAACGAGAGGTTTTGCTGAGCTGACCTAGCACTATATTTTGCTAAAACTGCATTTTATGCAGAAGTAGATAGAGAATCTACAAGTTTCAGGACGCTACCTAGTGTTTGATCAAGCAAAGAATCTGTCATCGTGCAGATCAGGCACTTGACACAAAGTCTAGCTAAGAGTGTTTCATGGGAGTTATTGATATAATTCATATAAAATTCATGAGTATATTAAGTATATATAATTATTTATCATGTATATGTAGTTAGGTTCTTTACATTAACAAAATATGATTGCTCATTTACTTACCTCCTTCACCCTTTGTTAATTTAGCTACATTTAGGATTTTAACAATCAAAGTTGTGCAGTAGTTGAATCCCATTAGCAAACTGCCTGATAGTGTTTGTGCTTCCTGCCTCTCCATCCTGATAACCTGCAGAAGATGGAACGAGATGGCATCTGGGAAATATTCACTCATGCAGCAGTCACTGTACATTGCCTACCCATGCAGCAGTCACTGTACATTGCCTACCCATTGATTCTGGTAGCCACCCACCTACCAGAATCTGAGTTTTGTTCAGCAACATGGTCCCAGTAACAGAGGATGAATCTTTATTGGTCTAAGTCAGTTCTGCCAGTCCCATTCTCTTTGTCAGTGATGGGCACTGAGTGGTCATATGATTCAGTTATGAAACATAAAGCATAAGCAGAATATCTCTGCAAAGAACAGGGAAAATTTTTATCTGCTGATCCTATAAAGAGGCAAACACTAAGGAAGTTTACTTCCCTTTGATTCTTAACTGTAGTTATGTATGTGAGCACCAGCTGTTTGGTATGCAATTGCCATCCCTAGTCCATGATGGGAAACATCAAATTACTGCAGAAGGAAGAATGAAGGATAGCATGGGTTCTTAATAAAATTGTTGAGCTTTTAAACTAACCCTGGGACTGCTTATCTCCAGACTTTCTTTAAATAAGACAAATAACTCTTCATTTTCATTAGTCACTGCTGGCAGTGTCCTCTCTTACTTATGACTAACAGGGTCCTGGTACACTGGTTTCAACATGTCCTTTGTTTACACACATCATGCACAGCTCTTTTCTGGGAATTCTAAAAAGATAACACATGTACAATTATAATTTGATGGTGTGCCTTCAAAGGACACTGACTCTAATAACAAACTTCAAAGAGGCCCAATTATTTTCCATAAAAAAGGTAGTTAGAAGTAGAAAATTCTTTGCTCTTTAAACAGTCTCAGGGCCTCACTGTACATTAAAGGTCTTCTTGATTAGCATGAAATCCTCTGCAAATAAGCTGGTTCTGTGGATGTGAACTCTAAGAGCTACAAGCATGTTTCATGTTTATATTTTGGATATTATAGTTGACAGTTGTAAATGAGAAATTAACATTATTTCATATGTTATTACTCTTTGCCAATTTCCCTGAAGGGCTTCCAGTTTCACAGAGCAGTAACGCCTGTAGTTTGGAACTGAGAAGCCATGCTATATAGAAATCATTCTTTTTAAGGAATTTTAAGGACATTTAAACTTTAAAATATTTAAAATGTAAAACATACTTATATGCACTATTATAAGGCTATTATAATTCATAAAAGTTTTCAAAAATCTAATGCCTATTTGGTGTTATATAACACATACTTCCAAAAAATGTAAAACCATGAAAATGCCAAAATATGTACACATAAATATACAACACACATGCATATATATATAAGTATATATATACATACATATATAATACATACTCATGGACAAATAGCAAACATTTATATCCTCCCAAGTAGATGATTTTAGAAGTTTTAATTGTTTGAATTCCTCACTGGGAACTGCAGCTACAGTCAGTATTGCGGTATTTTAAACATCTTCCACAGTGACCAGTGGTCATCCTGGGTACAAGGAGAACCTCAACTTCTTTCTCCATTCTTCACATTAGTCTAGTCCGTATTTCTCTTCCTGACCATGTAATCCCATGTAATCCCATGTAGAAATGTATATATAAAGAGGTGTATGTATTTAAATATTATTATTTTCAAAAACAGAGTCTTATAATTTCTATATTTGGCTCTTTTCAGAAAAAAATACCTTGTGGACATCACCACAGGTCAATAGGTTTATCACTAATTTGTTATTTTTATTGAGATTTTTGTCACTACAAATACATGACCTTACATACTGATATCTTTTCTTCTATGGAACAGAATCCAAGCACAGGAATTGCTGGGCCAAAAAAGTATACATATGTTTTAATGTAGTAGATGTTGGCAGACCCTTTGCCTAAACCTATAATAGCTCATTTCTATCAAGCATAAGTGTATTCCTTTCCCTAAATCACCAATAATAGTCATCATATTTTTTCCAACTTTTGTCAGTCTTGCTGGTGAAAACTTACATTTATTATTATATCAATGTTCCTTACTAAATAATAAATTTGACTTTTAATATATATGTTGGCCATTTTGATTCAATGTTCGGCCTGTCTTTCAATTTGGTTGTTTCTCTTTCTATTGAATGCTTAGCTATTTTGACAAATTTGTTACAAATATTTTGCTTTAGATTGTCTATTGTTTAATTTCATCTGTTGTGACATCAATGTTGTTAGCTTTACTAAATTAAAATGTCTTTTATGGTATTAGAAAAATGCGCTCTCAGAGGCTTCTGAGGAGATGGTAGAATGGTGAGCACCAAAGAAACAGCCTCTCCCATATTGGGAATCCAGACACTGGAATATAGCAACATGAGAAAGAGAAAGGGGAGGGAAGTGGGTCCCCGTGAGGCAGCAATGATCTGAAGTGAGAATTAGAGCTTATGAGAAAATCAAATAAAGGGACCACAGATGGTGACTGGGTAAGCAGCAGAGAAAGATCCTCCCAAAGGATCACCACCCAGACACTGGAATATAGCAACATGAAAAAGACAAGAAGGAGAGAAGTGGGTCCCCTGGACCCAGGAAGGAGCTGAAATGAAATTGAAGCCCTCAGAAAGAGCAAACAAGACCTCTCCTGGAAGAAAAACTCGGAGGGCCACCATGGTACAGTTAGAGGAAGAGGAGGCGGAGAAGGAGGGAGTCAGCATTCCATACACACCTTCAGCCCACTCCCTCATTCCAGCACTCACAGCTTCAGCTTTGGAGACCCATGCTCACAGGAGCCTCCCAACTTGGCCAGGCGAAAGCAGAGTTCCAAGAGCCGGGCCGAAGCTGGAGTGGAGAAGCCATAGCCTGGAAAAGAGGCAGCCATGGTCAGGAGGTGTTGTTGAACCCAGTGTGAGGATGACAAGTTACAACAGCCACTAAAGCAGCATGCCCACTCTGCAACAACCTTTCTAATCAGGGCCCAGAGGCAAGGCAGAGTCAAACCAACCAGCACACAGCCCACCACACCCAGCTTTATACCTGCCCCAAGGCTGTGGCCTCCTACCTGTCCACTGCATGAGCAACTACCAGCAGAGAGCAGCAGACAGCAGTGGCAGCAACCCCAGGGCCACAGCAATTCCCAGGGATCCAGCCAAAGAAAAAATGGGAACTGGAGCACAACAGTAAGAGAGAGCTGCAAATGGAGGTGGATCACACAGCCCCGCACTCTTCTCACCCCAACACCAAGCAGGAAGTACGAGCTAAGTTACCAGGCTTCACTACCATGAACTTCCTCTGTGAGCACCTGGAGTCTCGGCAGCCTGCATGCTCAACACGTGTTCCCCATAGCAACTGGGTGAGTCCATGGGCTTCAAGACTCACCCTAAACTGCAAATATGAGCACCAAGACGGACTTCATACTGCTTGCATATATGAAACTTGTATGAACTCATAGCAACAAATTACACAAAAAGTAGCAGTCCTGGAGTCCAAGAGACCACAACATATTCTACACAGAAGACCCGCAAAAATCCTCCAATTCTCTCCTAGAACTAATAACTAAAGTTAGCACACACCCTGGACTACCTCAGTGAGCACAGGTGGGGAAGACCTCAAGCCACTTGTGCCCAGCATCATAAGTGCGCCCATTGCCCAGCTGTAAGGGGCGGGGAGCGACAGCACTGGAGATCGAGAGGTGGGAGAAGGTGAAGACATGGAACTAGGGTGCAGACCCAATACTCTACCTGGGTGAGGATAGCCTCCAAAGAGTCATAGGAGGCCTGCAGGGAGACACTAGTGGCCTATCAGGGAACCCCGGGGGCCTTGACAGGGAGCTCAGCAGCCTGAGGGGTGGCTGGGCTCCCTCTAGGCTACATGAAATACCTGAGGTCCTGGGCTGGGCTTCTGGGAGCACAGCAATGAGATGGAACCTGGCAGTCCTTGGGGGTGACCTCTTGGACTCAACCGGGCCCCTGGGAGCACCTCTACAAGGCAGAGCCCAGCAGTCTACGGAGGCAACCCCGAGGACTCAACCGGGCCTCCAGGCGCACTACATCAAGGTGAAGCCTGGCAGTTTTCTGGGTAACCCCACCAACTCGACCAGACCCCCAATGGCCTGGAGGGCTTGTCAATGGGATCTTGGCGATAGTCAACCTGGTTCCCTGGCTCTCTACTGTCTTTCAGGATGGGTGCTTTTACGCCTCCTGCCATAGCAATTTATGTGCTCACATGTTTGTTACAGCATAATTTGAAGCAGCCATGTCTCTTCCCAATGTGAGAGCCCGAGGGAGTAAATAAAACAAAAAGTACAACTATTATCAGCGGGAAGATGACTGATCAGGTGGGAGAACAACGGAGATGAGGGTGGAGAAAACTGATCAATCAAACAAGCCATCATCTGTATAACTGAGTAACAAATACAAAGATAGCATTATGTAATACAGCATCCAGTGCTAATTCCCTACTATCTTCTCTATAATTTTGTATTTCCTTTATTGTTTTTGTGTTATTTGGTTTATATGTCTCCATTCTTTTGTCTTTAAAATAAAACTTTTTAAAAAAGAAAGAAAGGGACCACAAAGTAGAAGAGGAAGACAGCAAGCAACCCAGGATCACAGCGTGGCAGAGGAGGCTTCATCAGACCTACAGAGCCAGAGCAACTACAGGCAACTTCAGAGGCTGACGTGGAGAAACACAGAGGTGGAAGAGAGCACAGGATGCTGAGGACTGTAGTAGCTGTGAGTTATTCCAGTTTAGATGTCCCATAGGAAAGGGTGATTGTCTGGTAGTCGTTTTAGAAATGGACCAACAGAAGTCGGAACTCAGAGCAGCAGTGGGCTGAGTCTATCTAGCAGCTCCGAATGTTAGGATAAAGCAGAGCTGAGTTCAAACCTGCAGGAGGTAAAGGACTCAAGTTTAAGACAGGAAGGAGCTGAGATAAAGCTGGCAGGAGGCACTCAGAGTGCTGTGACCTGAAAAACCTGGGTCCCAGCCTCACAGCCAAAGACTAAAAGCAGCCTGAACTTAGGTGGAACTAAAGGCCCAGGTTTGCTAGGATTATCCTCCACCACCATAATTCTATTGTGAGGATCAATCAACATGAATCTAGGTCCTTCTCTGCCATTCTGTCAAGCAGTGACAGCAAAGGCATGCCATGAAGTGGACATTTTTTTCCTACTTTTTCCTTTATTAATTTTTAAATTTTCTATATTTTTTCTATATTTTTCTCTTCTCTTTGATTGTTCTTATTTTTATTCAAGTGAGAACATTGTTTCTAGCTTTGGGTTTTTTTGGTTTGGATTTTTTTTTTTCAGTACTGGGGATCGAACTCAGGACCTTGCACTTTCCAGGCAGGCATTTATGTCCCGGAGCTATATCCCCAGGCCCTTAGTTTTTGTTATTGTTGTTTTGTTCTCTTTTTATTTCTGTTTCTTCCTTCTTTCTTTCCCTCTTGTCTTCTTCACAAGTTCCCAAAGTTTATGGAATCATGCTTTGTTCTCCAACTTGCTTCTAATCCCTTTTTCTACTTTTTCCTCTAACATCTTTTAAATTTTCTCCCATTGAAGTAAAATCACCATATTGATGGGCTATTTACTGTACACAATTGTCTGAGATTTTAGATTTTATTATAAAACTACAAATCTTGTTCACCTGGTTACAAAGGTGACAAATTAATAGTTACTATAATTTGTCATTTTCTAAGGCATATTAGATTGTTGTTACTGATTGTACTACTTTAGCCAAGTTGACATAATTCTTCTCATCACTTGTTCTTCCTTGTATGCCAAGACTGAGAGTACCTGAGGATCATAAATAACACTATATGCCGGTGCTAAAGAACAAATGAGTAATCTTAATAGGCAGCAATTACTCATCCCCAACAAATTGAAGAGGTGCAATTTTGTAACAGGCTCAAAATCCAAAGGCCTGCTATATCTGGGAGACATCCTCAAGAAGTAGTCATTTCCTAAGGGTTCTCGACACTAGCAACAAAGCTACCTACCATAAAGAATCTAAAAGCAACAGTGCATGAATTAAACTTTAAAAAATAGAAAATAAGAGGATACAAAGTAAGATGCAGCCCCAGACTTCCAGCTCACCAAAGGCAAAGCCAGGAGGGCAATGAATTGGAACAATTCAAAAGCCACTCACCTGAACCCTCACAAATGGTAACAGGTGAAGTAACAAAGCAAATAAATGAGGATCTAGAAAAAAATAAAACCAGAAATAATTTCTCAGATAACTTCAGAGATCAGGACCATAATGAAGGATGTGATTAATGAATCTAGAGGAGATACAGAGAAAAAATAGAGGCATTTAGGTAAATGATGGACATCATAAATGCCCAACATAGGAAAGAAGTGAAATCCATGAAACAGACTCAAGCAGATATCTAGAAAGTTAAAACTTCTATTAAAAGTATATGCAACAGAATGAACCAATGTGAGGACAGAATATCAGATCTAGAAGACAGGGTTGTGCTTAATGATCACAAAAAGAAAGATTTCTTAGAAATAGCAAGGGACCACACACCAAAAAATCAGTCCAACATAACAAGAAGAATAACATACGATTGATCATAGTTAATGAAAAAGAAAGAGATAATACAAATGGCATTTTTAAAAACCTATTCACAGAAGTACTGGAACAAATTTCCCAAAAAGGGAAAAAGAATTTAACATACAGTTAAGTGAGACAAATAGAATTTTGATTAGCCATGATCAAAAACAATCTACCCTAAGGAAAATAGTAGCTAGGATTCCAGAAACTCAACACAAAAGCAGAATATTGAAAGCTGTTAGAGAAAAGAAACCAGTCAGTTATAAAGGAAAACCCATTGGAATTGTAACAAACTTCTAAAGACAAAGAGAGATTGGAGTGAAGCATTTGAAGCCCTAAAGGAAAACAACCTCCAATCCAGATTGATGTACCCTGAAAAACTCTTTCAAAACTGATGGAGAAATAAGATATTTCCATGCTGAAGAGCACCCGAAGAAACTGGTGACCACCAAATCAGCACTGAAAAATGTTCTGAAGGACATTCTAAAAAGAGATCATGAAGATTTCAACTCCATGAACCTCCACAGAATAAAGCCAACAGGCAAGTCAAGTAATTAAACAGAAGGAAAAGAAAGGAAACCAACCACAGGAAAAAGCACATGATATGGATAAATCACTACACATCAGTTATAACCATCAATGTAAATGGTCTCAACTCATCAATAAAAAAAAAGCAGATTGGTACAATGGATCAAGAAACAAGAACCAAAAATATGCTGCATACGACAAACACACATAACTCAAAAAGAAATTATAGATTGAAAGTCAAAGGATGGAAACAATACTTCATGTGACAGTAACCAAAACAAAAAACAGGGGTTGGTATTCTATTTGCAGACAAAATAGAATTCAAGCCAAGTCTGATCAACAGAGACAAAGAAGGTCATTATATCCTTGTTAAGGGAACAATCCAAGAGGAAAAGATAACAATCATAAACGTACATGTACCACATGCCAGAACAACTAACTATATAAAAAAAATAAATAATGGACATGAAATACAAATAAGCACTAAAAATTACAACGGGGGACCTCAATACAACCCTATCACAAGTAGACAGATCAACTAAACTAAAAATCAACAAACAAATATCAGAAATGAACCAAAGTTTTAAACAAAATGGACTACAGACCCCACATCAGAATACACATCCTTCTCAGCTGCACAGGGGACTTTCTCTAAAATAGACAATATAATAGCTCACAAGCAAATGCAAAAGAATTGCAATTATCATATGCATATTACCAAACCATGGTGCAATAAAATTGAAAACCAATTCAAAAATAAACCAAAAAAAAAAACTCCATAAACACATAGAAATTAAATAACACCTTCCTCAACAAATAATGGGTCATAGATGAAGCTAAACAAGAAACTGGACAATTTCTACAAGAACTGACAGAGCAAATACAATATATTAGAACTTATAGGACACAATGAAAGTAGTTCTAGAAGGGAAATTTATAACAATAAATTCCCACATTAGAAAAACAGAAATAAATAACCTTACGTTGAACCTCAGGCTTCTAGAAAAAGAAGAACAAGTCAAGCCCAAAGCTCATATGAGGGAGGAAATTATAAACATCAGAGGAAAAATTAATGCAACAGAGATTAAGAAAATAATACAAAGAAGTAATAAACTGAAGAGTTTATTCTTTAAAAGATTAAAGATGATAAGCCATTAGCCAACCTTATACAAAAAAGACTCAAATGCAAGCAATTGGAAATTAAAAGGAAGAAATCAAAATGAATCCTGCAGAAATGCAGGAGATCACTAATACTTATGTTGAGAACTTGAATTTGAATAAGACAGAAAATATAGAAGAAATGGCTACATTCCTAGACATATATGAATTACCAAAGCTGAATCAAAAAGATTTAAAGATTCTAAATTACCAAATATCACTAAATGAAATTGAAGACATAATTAGAAACTTTTAACAAGAAAACTCCAGGTCCTGATAAATTCATTGCTGACTTCTACATGAAATTTAGAGAGGGTCTAATGCCACTATTCCTCAAACTCTTTAATGAAATTAAAAGGGAAGGAATACTCCCAAAGTCATTCTTGGAAGCAGGTATAACCTTGATGCCAACACCAGAGAAGATCCAACCGAAAAAGAAAACCACAGACCAATCTTGCTAATGAATATAGAAGCAAAAATCCTCAATACACTAGTGACAAAGAGAATGCTGCAAATCATCAAGAAAATTATACACCATGACCAAGCAGGACTCACCCTAGGGATGCAGGGATGGCTCAATATATGCAAATCAAAAAATATAAAACATCATATTAACAGATCCAAACACAAACACCACATAATTATCGCAATAGATGCAGACCTCATCTTACTGAAAAGTTTTTGCACATCTAAAGAAATCACCAGCAAAGTAAAAGAAACCCCACAAATTGGGAAAAAATCCTAGCTGGCTGTCCCTTGGACAAAGGTCTTCTATCTAGAACATACAAAGAATTAAAAAACATGAACCCATCCAAATTCAAAGACCCAATCCAGAAATAGGCATCTGAGATGAATACACACTTCTTAGATAAAGACATACAAATGGCAAATAAATATATGAGAAAATGTTCTACATCTTTAGTCATTCGAGAAATGCAAATGAAAACAACATCGAGATTTCATCCCACCCCAGTAAGATTGGCCAGTATGAAAAAATCATCCAATAACAAATGCTGGCGAGGCTGTGGAGAAATAGGAACTCTGCTGCACTGCTGGTGGGAATGCAGACTGGGGAAACCACTGTGGAGATCGGTTTGGAGATTCCTCAGCAAACTAGGTCTAGAGGTTCTGTTCAAACCAGCTATTTCCCTTCTAGGTATTTTCCCAGATCTAAAAGCATCATATCACCGCAATATATGTGCACCCATGTTTATAGCAGCACAATTTGTAATAGCTCAATTGTGGAAGCAACCCAAATATCCATCCACAGAGGACTGGATTTTTTAAATGTGGCATTTTTATATAATGGGATATTACTCAGCTATGAAGAAAGACAGATTTGGGACTTTTGTAGGCAAATGGTCACAATTAGACACCGTACTCATAAGTGAAATAAATCAGAGGTTCATGTGCAAGTAACGTATTGTATCACTGGTGTAAGAACCTGAAGATGGGAATATAAATTAGGAAGTGTGACAGGAGTCTGCTCAAAAGTAAGGAGCAAGTGGGATGAGGAGAGGAAGAAAGGGACAAATATGTATCTGTGTGTGTATATACAGGATGGCTAACATGGTGCCACTGCTGACCTGTGTCACTTTATGGTAAGGAACAGTTCATGGTTGATTGTTTGATCAAGATTTTATGTCTATATGTGATTTCAGGAGCATACACTTTGAAGTTATCAATATGTAATACAACAACCATTGGTAATTCCTTGTCGCTTTGTCTATAATTCAATTTTGATTGTACTGCTTTTGTGCAGTACAATCACAAAGAGCAGCTCTTTGTGTCTTTTTTTAAATGTTTTCCATTTTTTGTTTGTTTGGGTTTGGGGGGTTGTTTGTTTGTTTTTTATACTTTTAAAAAAATAATAAAACAAAAACTCTAAATCTGATGGAAGGTAAAATGAGTAGAACTCTTGAAAACACAGGTGTAGGTAAAGACATCATGAACAGAACCCTGCCTGCATGGGGAGTGCTACAAAGAATCAAAAACTGGGATCTCCTCTTATTAAAAGCGTTTACACAGCAAAAAAAGTCACCAACAGAGTTAAAAGACAACGCAGAGTTGGAAAAAATTTAACCAGTTGTTCCTCAGACAAAGAATTCATATCTAGAACATATAAAAAAACTGCAAAAATCGGACTCCCTCTAATTCAAAACTCAATCCAAAAATGGGCATCTGAGATGAATACACACCTCTCAGATGAAGAAATACAAACAGCAAATAAATATATGAAAAAAAAGTTCAGCAACACGATCATTTGAGAGATGCAAATTAAAACAAAGCTAAGATTCCATCTCACTCCAGAAAAATGGAAATTATCAAGAAATAGTTTACACTTTCAGCCTCTCACACCAGAGAGACCACGTGGTGTTGACACATATGGCAATTACTTTGCTGGCAATTATCAACAGATGCTAGCAGGGGCGTGGGGGAAAAGGAACCCTTCTCTACTGTTGGTGGTGGTGTAGACTGGTACAACCACCGTGGAAGTCAGTGTGGAGGTTCTTCAAAATCTAAGATTAGAGGTCCCATTTGACTCAACCATTCCCCTTCTGTGTATCTTCCCAGAAGAATTAAAAGCGTCATGCCACAGTGGTGTATGCACACCCGTGTTTATAGCAGCACAGTTTGTAATAGCTAAATCTGGGAAACAACCCAAAATCTCATCAAGTGATGAATGGATAAAAAAAGATGTGTTTTTCATACAATGTTGTACTACTCTGCCATAAAAAAGGATAAACTTGAGACATTTCTAGGTAAATGGATGTACCTTGAGACCAAAATTTAGGTGAAATAGGTCAAACATACATGTGCAAACATCACATTGTCTCTCTGGTGTTAGAAACTGAAAGTATAAATTAGAACCAAAATGTATAATAGATGTTGTGAAATAGAAGAAATTATTTAAAAGAAATTGGGGAAAGAAGGAAAGGGGAAACATAAGAAAAAAGGATAAAATGGAAACAAAGCTTTGTAAATAAAGAGGGGAAAGAGGGGTTTAAGACAGTACAAGGAAACAGGAAAAAAGAGCAATCAAGATATATCACATGCAGGCACAAATTCCCTATGATGAATGTGATGATAATATATATCAAAATGGAACCAATAAACTTTAAGAAGAAGAAGAAGAAGAAAGTCCAAAGTTTAAAAGAAATTCTTCCTTTAAAAATGTGGTTTCTGAGCATAGTGGCACAGCTTGTAATCCCAGCTTTCAGGAGGCTGAGGCAGGAGGATCATCACAGGTTCAAGGCAAATCTGAACTAGTGAAACTTTGTCTCAAAAAGCAAACAAAAAATAAAGGACATAAGGTTTGTGTAGATTTAGTAAATAAATTTCATAGATTTTTATCATTCGTTCCTATATTATCCATTTATTTGTTTGTTTTTAACTAGACCTAATTCTGGAAGTGGAATACTTTGTCTCCCATTACAGCTTTAATTTTTCATAGTTTCCTCTATTGTTATAGTTGTTTGCTTCATGTAGTTAGCTGCTATGTTCTTTGTTACGAGCAGATTTATGAATGTAATATATTCTTCATAAACTCTTGCTTTTATTATTACATAATGTTCCTCTTCAGGGCATTTAACTTTAACCTTGTCTGTTATTAATATTGCAATTTGTTCCATAAAATAAATTGCACTCGTGTCGGAAAATAAATGTCCTGGGTCTTACTGTTCTGGATTTTACTTACAAATGGCCAAAGAATTCCTTCCTTTGGGGAATGGAATCTGTAAGCTAGTCTTTATACTGTTCAACTAGCAATTGTTTAGATTACAAAGCCACAGATGATCTTAGAATAGTATTCTTAAGCGATCAACTTTGCATCCAAACCTGACTCCAGACTGAGTCAGGTGTTTTGTGGTTGTTTTTGACGTTTAGACAGTAACAGACCTCTTACTTCCCAGGTCATGCTGACCTAACTCAGGCTATAATCCCACTATAAAGAGCTTCTATGCTTGTTCTTATCTTTACATGACTGGACCATAAAACATCTGCAAATTTCACTACATGTTCCTTCCTTGATTTTTATTGGAGTTTGTCTCACAGCTCTATTCAAGCTCTAATTTAGCCATTAGCGTACCTAAATGAGGTCTCATTTTACATTTGAACCCCAGTCTACAGTCTCTGGCAATTATGCCCCTAACCACTCTTTCTCCCACCAGCATGCCCCACTTCACCTTTAATTATTCCCCAACTCAAATAAGATAAATATATTCATTGCTTCCCCTTACCCTCCCCTTTTTCAGCTCCTGCCCCCATGAGAAGCTTGAATGCTTCAACTTCCCGTCCTGCAATTCCCAACTCTAGATGTTTCTGGGTTAGTGTAGATTACATTAGTTTCCTTACAGCACACTTTCTCTGCCTCACAAAACTTGCATAGTAATCATGGATCACCTTTTGAAATGTTGTAGTCTTACTCTTATAGATGCAGTTGGGGGGAGGGAAGGAAAGAAAAACAGAAGACGGAGGGGAGAAGAGATGAGGAAAAAATGAGGAAAAGGAAAAGGAAGGGAAGGGAAGGAAATGTACTGCTGATCACCACTATTGCCTCGCTGCCTTGTGTCATTGTTTTCTATATTTTAAGATCTCAGTTGTGTCCCATTAGTGTATTTTCTCAAGGGTGTTTTTTGAAAGGGTGCATGGTTGGCATTCTCTGGTCTTACTTATCTCCATATATCTCTTTCATTCTGACAGGTTAATGGTATTATATTTAAGAGTATGTTTGGTTGCAGTCTTTTGACTGATGCTATTCCGCTGAGAAATTTCAGTAAATTAATTTTAAACTATCAAAAGATGTGATTGTCCAATGCTTTATTGATAAATTTCCTTTATTGGTTACTTTTTCTTGCTCCCCAGAATTTTATAGGTAGATATTAACAGTGATTGGTTCTTAATATTTTAGTCTCCATATTTCTTTGCACTGATCTAATTATTTCTATAATTCATGTTATCACGTCCACTAAAGATGATATTTCTAGAATACAGAAGAATGTCTTACTTCTTCCTCACATTCATTCAACCCCAGACCTCCAGCCCACCCAGGACAAGCCCAAAACTCAAGGAAATAGATGAAATTGGAAATTGAACACTAGAACTTTCCAAACTGATAGCAGAAGGGAAAAAACAAATGGAAAGGGCTATGGAGAAAATAGTCTCACAGGTACAAAAGAAATGATGATTACAATCAAAGATATTAGAGAAGACACAAATGAAAGAATAGATGTGCTTTGAAAAATGATGGAAACAAAAAATGCCCAATATATGAAAGAAATGGAATGCATGAAACAGATCCAAATGGAAATCTAAGAGACTAAAACCTCCATTGAAAGTATATGCAACAGGTTGAATGAAGGAGGAGATAGGATATCAGATCTTGAACAGAGTTACAGCCAGTGATAATGAAAAGAAAGATATCTTCAAGTTAGCAAGAGACCATGAGAAATCAATCCAACAACTACAAGAGGAAGCAAAGAAGAATAACATAAGATTGACTGGGGTCAATGAGAGAGCTGGAGACAGCACATTATGACATAAGAAAAACTCTTCACAGAAATAATGGCAGAAAACGTCCCAAGTAGAAATAAAGATTGTGACATACAAATAAATGGAGCATTTAGAACTCCAAATATTCCTGACCAAAATAAAACTACACAAAGACATATAATAATCAAGATTCCAGAAATTCAACACAGGAACAGAATATTAAAAAATGTTAGAGAAAACAAACAGATCAACTCTAAAGGAAAGCCTATCAGAATTATGGCAGACTTCTCAACATAAACCCTTAAATCAAGAAGAGCTTGGAGTGGAGTATTTCAAGTCTTGAAAGAAAACAGCTTCCACCTCAGATTGATGTACCATGCAAAATTGTCTTTCAAAATTAATGGGGAAATAAGATATTTCCATGACAAAGAACAACTGAAGAGATCAATGAACAATCAAACCAATGCTACAAAGAATACTGAAAGATATCTTAGAAAGAGATCAAAATGACCACACTTGCCACTAGTCAGGGCAAGCAATTAAACAGGGGGGAAAACTAGAGAACCAACAGCAGGAAAATACCATGACCAAGACAAGCCAATACATACCACTTATAACCATCAATGTAAATGGCCTCGATTCACCAATCAAAAGAAGCAGACTGGCAGAGTGAATCAAGAAACAAGATCCAACAATATGCTATATACAAGAAGCACATTTAATACCAAAAGAAATTCATAGTCTAAAAATCAAAGAATGGAAAACAACCTTCCATGCAATGAGAACCCAGAGAAAAGCAGCAGTAACTATTCTTTTTGCAGACAATGTGCACTTCAACCTGAGAATGATCAAAAGGGATAAACACAGCCACTATATACTTGTTAGGGGAAAACTTCAAAAGGAAGCAATAACAATCATAAATATATATGCACTAAATACATGACCACCCAACAATATGACAATTATTAAGAGACCTGAAAAATCAAATAAGCTATAATACAATTGTAATGGGATACCTCAATACCCCATTGTCACAAAGACATAGATCAACTAGACAAAAAAATTAGCAGAGAAATAAGAGAACTGTACAAACCTGTGAACAAATGGACTTAGTAGATGTCTTCAGACTTTTCCACCCAACATCATCAGAATACACATTCTTCTCAGTTGCACATGGAATGTTCTCTAAAATAGACCATACACTAGCCCACAAAACATGCTTAAGTAAATGCAGAGAAACTGAAATTATATGATGTATAATATATGACAATAGTGCCATGAAATTAGAAATTAATGGCAAAAGAAACTGCAAAAACTCCATAAACACATGGAAATTAAATAATACCCTGCTAAATAACCACTGGGTCACAGATGGAATAAAGGAAGAAATTAAACAATATCTACAACTAAATGAGAATGTAGATACAACATACTGGAACCTATGGGACACAATGAAAGCAGTCCTAAGAAGGAAATTTATAGTGCCAAATTCTCACATCAGGTAAGCTGAATAAGTGCAAGCAATCTAATTTTATACCTCAAGTGTCAAGAAAAGTCAGGGCAAGAGAAACCCAAAACCCATAGAAGGGAGAAAATTACAAAAATCACAGCAGACATTAATGCAATGGAAACCAAGAAAACAACAAAAAGAATTAAAGAATCAGAGTTGGTTCTTTGAAAAAAATAAAATTGATAAGTCCTTAGATAACCTTATCAAAAATGGAAAGAAAAGAGTCAAATTTATGCATTGAGGAATAAGAAGGGTCAAGTCACTATAGATCCTATGGAAATTCAGATCATTAATACCTACTTTGAAAATCTTTACTCTTACAGAATGGAAAACACAGAAGAAATGGACAGATTCTTTGACATGTATGAATTACCAAAGCTGAATCAAGAAGATATAAAATTCTCAGTAAGCCAATATCAGTTAATGAGATTGAAAATGTAACTAAAAACTTACAAAGAAACGCTCAGGTCCTGATGGATTCACTGCTGAATTCTATAAGAAATTTAGAGAAAAATCTAATGCTAATACTCTTCAAACTAGTGAAATTGAAAGGGAAGCAATATTCCCTAACTCATTCCTGGAGGAAAGTATTATCCTGATACCAAAACCAAAGAAAGACACAACTAAAAAAGAGAACTACAGGTCAATCTATGTAATGAACATAGGTGCAAAAATCCTCAATAAGATACTAGTAAACAGAATTCAACAAATCATCAAGAAGATTATATAACATGACCAGGTGAGATTTATCCCAGGAATGCAGGGATGGTTTGACATAGGCAAATCAATAAATATAACACTATACCAACAGAGCTAGAGACAAAAATCACATAATCATCTCAATAGATACAGAAAAAAGCTTTTTATGAAGTCCAGCACTCATTCATGATAAAAAAAAAGCCTTGCAGAAAATTGGACTAGATGGTCTTTATCTCAATCTGATGAAAACCACCTCTGACAAACCAATGGCCAACATCATACTAAATGGACAAAAACTGAAAACTTTCACTCTAAAATCAGGAATAACACAAGGATATTATATCAGTCAGGGTTTACTAGAGAAATAGATATAACACAAGATATATAATATATAAGAAATTATAAGTTTGGATTATAATGGTCAGCCACAGAGTTGGATGAGGAAATACGCAGAGGATGTCTGCATGCTGGAGATTGAAGAGCCCAGCCCCAGGCCTGGAGCACACTGCGGTGCCTGTGTAAGTCTGTATCAGGAGGCTGATGGGTCTGAAGAATCTACAATGAAGGCCAGGCAGCCTAAACCAGAAGGATGGAGTCTCAGATGGAAAGCCAAATGGAAGCCAGGAGAGGACCAATCTGAAAGTGAAGGCTGGAGCTCCTCCAAAGAACCAGCAGCCAGTCCTTTTTTAATTTCTTTTTTTTTTTTTATGCAGCCTACTTGCTGTAGGGGTATGGGGGTGGTCTTTTACACCCACGCCCTCTACATGCCTTCCTCTTGCACAGGCTCAGGATGAATATAAAGTAAGCACCCTGGCTCCCTGCTGAGTCACTCAGCCAAACCGCTACACTCCCCAAATTGACACAATGTATCAACCATAACACATAGCCACTCTCACCACTCCTTTTGAACATAGTCCTGGAAACACTCACCAGAGCAATTAGACAAGAGAGAGAAATAAAAGGAATAGCAAAGGAAGAAGTTAAATAATCATTACTTGCAGATGACACAATACTCTAAATAGAAAGCACCAAAAACTCCACCAAAAGATTCCTAGAGTTAATAACCAAATTCAGTTGCATGGCTAGATACAAAGTCAATACCCAAAAATCAATAGCATTCTTGTATACAAACAACAAACTTATTGAGAGAGAAATTAAGGAAAACACACCCTTTACAATAGCATCCAAAAAAATGAAATAGTTAGGAATCAATCTAACAAAGAAAGTAAAAGATTTATATATTGAAAATTACAGTACTCTGAAAAAGGAAATCAAAGAGGATATCAGAAAATCTAAAGATATCTCTTGCTCATGCAGAGGAAGAACCAACATAGTAAAAATGGCCATACCTCTAAAATTGTTCTACGGATTTAATGCAATCCCAATCAAAATACCATTAGCATACATCACAGAACTAGAGAAAAGATTCCTAAAATTCATCTGGAACGAGAAGAGACCTAGAATAGCAAAGGCAATCCCAAGCAACAAACCCAAGTCAGGAGGCATCACAATTCCTGATCTGAAATTATACACAAAGTGGGGCTGGGGATATAGCTCAGTGGAATAAGTGCTTGCCTAGCAAGCGCAGGGTCCTGAGTTCGATCCCCAGTACCACAAAAAAAAAAATTATACACAAAGCTACTGTGGTAATATCAGCATGGTACCCGCATGAAAAAGACCTGAGGACCAGTGGAACAGATTGAAAGATGCAGACACAACTACAATAACACTCAGCTACCTTATCATAGACAAAGAGCCAAACATGTTCACTGGAAGAAAGATAGCCTCTTCAATAAGTGGTGCTGGAAAAACTGGCTCTCTACGTGCCACAGACTAAAACGAGACATATGTCTATCACCATGCACTAAAATAAAGTCAAAATGGATTAAAGATCAAAATATTAAAACCAAAACACTAAATCTACTGGAAGAGAAAGTATAAATCTTAAAGACATAGGGGTAGGCACAGGCTTCATGAACAAAACCAAAACTGCATGGGAAACTTCAAAGAATCGACAAATGGAACCTCATCCTATTAAAAACTTTTTGTACATCAACAGAAATCACCAATAAAGTGAAAAAACAACCCACAGAGTGGGAAAACATTTTAGCTAACTGTCCCTCACTTAAAAGACATATCTAGAACACATAAAGAATTGAAAAAAATAAGACCCCCCCCAAATTCAAAAACCCAATCCAAAAATGAGCATCTGACATGAATACACACTTCTCAGATGAAGAAATACAAATGGCAAATAAATACATGAAAAAATGTTCAACATCATTGGTCACCTGAGAGACACAAATTAAAACAACACCGAGATTTCATCTCACCCAGTAAGAATAGATATCATCAAGAAATCAACCAACAAATGTTGGAGGGGCTGTGAGGAAAAAGGAACCCTTCTCCACTGTCGGTGTCAGTGTTGACTAGTGCAAGCACTTTGAAAATCAGTCTGGAAATTCCTCAAAAATTAGGATTAGAGGTCCCATTTAACCTAGCTATTCTGGGTATTTTCCCAGAATGAAAAACATCATACCACAGTGATATATATGCAACCATGTTTATAGCAGCACAATCTGTCATAGCAAAATCTTGGAAACAACCCAAATGTCCATCAACTGAGGAATGGATAAAAAAGATGCAGTATTTTTATACAATGAAATATTACTCAGCTATAAAGAAAGATAACCTTGAGGCTTTTATAGGTAAATGGATGCAACTGGAGACCACACCCATAAGTGAAATAAATCAGACTCGCATGTGCAAACATTGTATTATCTCCCTAGTGTAAGAACCTGAAAGAGTAAATAAAATCTGAGATGTACAGTAGATATTGTGAAAGAGAAAGAAACTGCTTAAAAGGAAAGAAAAACTGGGATGAGGGAAAGGAGAAAAGAAGGAATGCCAAAAAATTACACATACACACACGATAGCTAAGATAATTGTACTACTAATTTCTATTGATTTATTGAAAGTAAGAGTTAATATTTAATTGTTTGATCAATCTTGCATACCTATATCTAGTAATCTGAGCAACTACTTTGAAGATAACAATATGTAACACAATAATCATTGCTAATTTCCTGTCATCTTTTCTGAAATTCTGTATCGTTTTTATTGTTTTTGTTTTGTTTTTGTCTTTGTTTTTCTTATTTTGTTTTGTTCTTTTCTCTTTAAAATAAAACTATTTTCAGAAAATAACATTCATTCACTCCTTAATACATAAACCATTCATTTATCATCTTCATTTTTTGAACACTGACAACTCTATTCCACATGATTTTATGGAGCTATTGTTCCTATTCCAAACCATTACTCTTATTAAAGAATCATTTTGGCTAAAAGATTTGGCCCAGGAGGACTAGGGGAGGGACTATCAACTCAGAGAATTAGTACCTCAGTATAGGTTAGTTATTAACTTTGTTGAAATGCAAAACACACATCTGAAAATGGTAAGCAAATTAAGGAAATGAATAAACTTTAATAGGTATGATTCTTGAACTGCTGTTCACATGAAGATTTAAATGTCAGCCCAACCAAAATAGCTTTTTAGCATTCTATTCAACAGAGGAAATAATTTTTTATTACTTTCTATGCAGCTCTCCTATTCAGAGACTAAAGAGTTTTTCTCAGATTTAGGATTTGTTAAGGGTTTGGGGGATTTTTTTAAGTGCACACAGAAATGTATATTGGAAAAGGAGTTTGTAATTGATGATTTAAGTTATGGTTTTCGTCGTAGTAGCAAGCAATTATTGAACTTTTGTAAAAATAAGAATAATAATCCCCCACTCCTAAAAATAGTGTAAGCTTGATGAACTGAACAATTTTTACAAATTTGTCCTTTAAGGGAGACACCTTATAAATGCATGATGTTTTTATTCTTATTGTTGCTTTGGTGCTCTAAATTGAATTCAGGCCCTTGTGCATCCTGAGCCCTTACAGTGTTATTTCTAAAAACTGCATTTACAGTGACACAGAAAGTGTTTCAGTTATATTATTAATTAAATCTTTAAGAATAACTAAGCTGATTACATATTCTAGTGAAGTCACTTTCTAGTTAGAAATTAGAGATGACAAATTTTTTGTTACAATGCTGATTTGTACATCATAAGGCTACAAGGATACATTTTATTGCAACAGCAAAATATTTTTTTTTATTTTAAAAGTAAAAGAACAAAAACATTAGCAAACAGACACAAAGTAGCACAAAAACAGTACAAAAACGGAATTACAGATAAGGTGGCAGGGGATTAACAATGGTTGTTATATTACACATTGATAACTTCAAAGTGTATGTTCAGGACAATGCAAATAGACATAGAAGATTGATTAAACAACTAATAATTGATTGTTCCTTACATTAAAGCGACATGAGATGATAGTGCAACCATGTTAGCCATCCTGCATATATATACATAATTACATAGCTATCCCTTTCTTCCTTTTCTCCTTCTCTTCATCCTAATTGCTCTTTTGAGCAGTTTTCCTTCATACTTTCTAATTTATATTCCCACCTTCAGGTTCTTACACTAATGATACAATACGCTGTTTGCACCACAACAGCATAATATTCTAACAAATATCATTTCTTTAACCAACAAACAATAGTGACAAGTACAGAGGTTGCATTATGCGATGTTGCTTAACACTAGAATTTGGCAAAGTTAGGATCAGTGACCCATAGAACAATTAAACCAAATCTCTTATGATTATAGAAAAATTATTTTCTATTCATAACAAAGAAATGGGAAAAAACTCAATTTTATTATAAAAAGAAATTAGATACACACAGAAATAATTTAAATTTTGTAACAGCTAGCTCTTCACTAATTTTCTGTCTGATACTTAGGTGCTAGATTCTAATGTCTCATTAGAGCTGAATTAAATACGAGATTTAGAATTTTCTGTTACTAACCTACAATGTCAATAATTATAATAACAAAATAACAATATCTAAAGTAAGTGACACTTTACTGAGTGCTTTCAACACGCCAAGATTTTAATTGTAAATATTTTACTCTTCAGAACACTTATATGAAATGCATACTATTGTGAAATTCATTTTATGATCGAGAAAATGTGAGTTTAAAGAAGTTAAGATCACAGAGCTAGGAAGAGATAATATCCAACCCAACCCACATTCTCAAGAATTAAACCAAGTCAAGCCAGGCATGGTGCACATTTCCACCCCAGTATTCTGCAGGTTGAAACAGGAGGATTGCCACAAATTCTAGACCAGTTTGGGATACATAATGTACTTGATACCAGCCTGGACTGTATAGTTAGATTCTGTCCTAAAAGAAAAGGAAAGAAAACTGTAACCAAGTCAAGGCATTTAACATTTCAATCAAATAGGGTAAGTTCTAGGAGTCTGTTGTACCTCCCTCAAGAGGAGCGTCCGTTTCCTCCCCTTAATCCTGGGATGCCTGTAACTATGGCATTGACAGATGTGCTGTGACTTCCAAAGCTAAGTCATATAGGCAATGCACCTTCTTCACAGTTCCCTTGAGACACTCTACCTTGCAACCTAGCTACCTTGCTGAGAGGAAGCCAGTGACCACAGGTAAGTCACTGTTATGGTTTGTGTCTGGATTTTCCCCCAAAGCCTCATGCAGTCATGGGGCAGCTTCTAGAGTTTATGATTGATCCATGGTCCAAAGTTGGGATAATGGATGTGAGTGCTACACCTGTCCTGGGGCAGGTAGTTTGTGTACAGTGTAAGGGAGGGAAAGAGGCTTCTTCCCCTCCCCCTTTTTAGCTCTTGTTGCTTTTACTGTGTTCCACAGCCGTGTACTGTTGCCCTCTGCCATGTGCCACTCTGCCTGGGAGCCAGCTGTATGGACTGAAACCTCCACAAACTGTGCGCTACATAAACCTTTCCTTCCTTAATTCTAGGTGTCAGGTATTCTGTCTCAGCAATGAGAGAAAAGTAATGAAGACAGACACACATGATATTCTAATCACAGTCCCAACAACGATACCACCTGACAACCTGCATCTGCAGTTGGGCATGCGAGTATGTGACCAAGATGGCTCCAACCAGCAGTCTTCAGGCTTCTGCAGAACAGAGATGATTCACCCTACAAATCTTACACAAAATAACTGTCCTCTTTTTCCAGTCCTCCACTCTACCCTCTAAGTTATCAAAGGGTGCACTGTCCTTGTTTTAAACTACAAAGTTTTGGTACAGTTTGTTATGCACCAACAGATAGCCAAAAGAAGTTAAACTGAGATGAAACAACTATAGGCTTCTTACGATAAACATACTGTATTGCTCAGCTCATGCTGCCACAATAAAACACGGACTGAATGGCTTAAAAAGAAATGTATTTTCTCATAATTCTAGAGGCTAGAAGTCTAAAACCAAGGTTACGTATGCTCAAGTATGTTCTGATCTGCTCTTCTCTTTATATGCCAATATGGCCTTTTCTCCGTGTTTCATGTAGGAAGAGAGAGTTTTATGATTCTTCTTGTTGCGAGAATACTTAGTAGAGTGGGGACCCATATTTATGACTTCTTTTAACTTTAATTACTTTAAAGGTTCCATCCTCAAATACAGCCGCCCTGGATGATAAGGTTTTAACCTATGAATTTGGACAGGATTCAAGCATTCCGATGTTAATTTAAAAAGCATACACGTCTTCAAAAATACAAAAGTATTAAAAGTAAAATGAGGGGAAAATCTAAAATGGTGAACACTAATTAAACATAATATATGGAGCTGAACATTTATACGCCCCCATTCAAGTGCTCAGATTTCAACCTACAATACGATGGTATTAGAAGTTGGGTCCTTTGGAAGGTAATTTAGATGCTGAAGGTAGACACTCCTGGACAGGATTAGTGCCCTGGGAAAGACCCCTCATAGAGTTCTCAAGCTCTCTTTTGACCAGAAGAGGAAACAAGGAGAAGACACAACCCATAAAAAGACTCTCACCAGAACCCAACCATACCAGTGCCCCAAACTCAGACTTTCAGCCAGTAGAACTATAAGAACTGAATTTCTGTCACTTAAAATCCATCCAGGCTGGCCAGAATTACAGTGCTTGTGACAGTAGTCCAAACTAAGATATCTTGTATAACTATACTAACATCACACAGAATAAAGTTTCGGTTAAGAAGGCTTACTAAGAAAAGGCACATTTTACAGTGGGACAGATTCAATTTGCCACAAAAACAAAATTATACAAAATTTAGTCACCTGTTATCATAGATTCAAAACCTGTAACACAAAAGATGAAAAATATGTAGGGAGAAAATATTAAAAATCATAGTGGGAAATATTACACCTGTCTTTGTAACTGATGGAACAAACAAACGAAGGGAAAGGAGAAAGAGCACAGAAGATTTAAACAATGCAAGACTAATTCTTGAGTGTCTAGAACCAAAGCAAACCAAAAACTATCCCACTAATGTCCCATAATTATTCTGGAAAATCTCAGCATAAAATGTGTAGTAGTGGTGGGAGAAGAGAACAAAGTGATATGAGGACACTACATTACTTGCCTGGTTCAAGAGAAATAAGGATGTGAAAAAGTATAAGAACTCAATAAAAGAAAATAAGTGTTATGGTTGATACATTGTGTCAATTTGGGGAGTCTAGAGGTTTGGCTGAGTGATTCAGCAGGAAACCAGGGTGCTTACTTTGTACACATTCTGAGCCTGTGGAAGAGGCATTGTGTGAGAGCTATGGTAGCCTGTTTACAATGGCTAGGAAGGAGGCTGCTTACAGCAATTCCTCCCTTTTGCTCTGGTTGTTTTTGCTGTGCTCTGCTGCCCTGAACAGTTTGCCCTCTGCCATGTGCCACTCTGCCTCTGAACCAGCCAAGTATGGACTGAAACCTCCACAAACTGTAAGCTAAATAAAACTTTCCTTCCTTCATTTTGAGAGTTGGGTATTTTGTCTCAGCAATGAGAAAAAGTAACCAAGACAAAAAGTAAGACAATGAGTTAAACAAGGAAGAATCACTGTAGGTATAGAAATAAAATGTTGGGTTAGTCAGCTTTGTGTCACTACGACAATTACCTGAGATAACCAACTTATAAAAAGAAAGAGTTTATACTCACAAATAAAATAAATAAGATTCACATGTGTAAACACCATATTGTTTCCCTGGTGTGAGAAGTTAAAAGAGTAAATAAGGCCTGAAATGTACAACAGATATTGTGACATGGGAATAAACTGTTCACAAGGGAAAAGGAACTAGCATGGGAAAAGGGGAAAAGAAAGAAGGAAAAAGGGAAAAAATGCAAGTGAGTTATACTATGAGCATCCCTTAGTTCATTGAAAAGGAAGGTTTGCACTAATATTGATAGAATTTTTTATTCCCGTATCTTGTACTCTGAGTAACTACTTTAAAGATAACAAACCTCGGAGTCTGATGGCTGGGAGTTTGGTCTCTCCAACTTTCTGTTGGTGTTTCAGTGTTTCTTTCACTTTCACAGAGGTTCTTGCCTTGGAGAAAAAAAAATTTTGGCGAGGTAAAGGTCCATGCAGAGGTTGTAGAAGATGCCTTATGGTGAAATTGAAGGTAAGTCCTTGGGACTGGAAAAGAACTAAAATGAACCATGCTACAAAAATTGAAGTTGGCTGAAAAAGCTTAGGTTTTCCCACATCACAGCAGTGCTGATTTTCTTCAGGACAAAACCCAAACTACAGTTTTGCAGAAGCCTTTGCATAATGAGATGCCTTGTAACAGACTAGATATTATTGAATCCATTGGTTCACAAATTTTACAAGATGGAAAACCCCCATTAGTATCAACAGATGATGAAATATATAGTACAAGTAAAGTGTTTATAGGACTTACAAACCCCCTGAGGAAAAAAATGTATGAAAGGCAGAATGAAACACACTCATAATGTACGAATGGCAAGGGAAGATGAGAAGAAACGGAAATTTAATACCAAAATATTAGAGATTGACATTGTGCTATCACAGTTTTACAAAGAAATTGAAGAACTTGAAAATGAAAGAGACAATGTAGGGGCTGGGGATATAGCTCAGTGGAATAAGCGCTTGCCTAGCAAGCGCAGGGTCCTGAGTTCGATCCCCAGTACCACAAAAAAAAAAAAGACAATGTAGAAGTCAGTTGTAAGGAATCTGAACCTTCTCAGTAACAACTTACTCCATATTATGAGGGCCATAATAATGATGTCTTAACATCTGATGACACAACTGAGGGTCTGAATAGTGCTCCTCAGTCACTTTGCGGTTCTCAGCAGTACTTGGGCAATGAGCCAGGCAAATATACTTAGGATGGACAAGCAACGCCTACATTCTGTGATACTTCATTTACTTCTTTCAGGTCCAAATGGGAATCAGTGCATCCCTTCATAGTACCCTATGGTCCCTCTCTTCCCAGTTTTAACTATCATTTAAATGTTCAAAGACTCAGTGCTCCACCAAATCCATCACCAAATATTTTCCATGCTCAAGGTGACTATCAGATGCAAAATGAGTATGATGTAAGTAGCTGTCATGGTAACTGGAATCATTTGACTTTTGATCAGAGCAATAAATACACTGACTATAGTGAGAACAGCCGAAGTGTTTATCCCCCAAAAATGGCTCTAGGGTGCAAGATGATATGTAACAGTTTATGTGACATCAGGGAAGGAATCTGGAAAGAACCTCCTGTGGACAAGCACAATGGAATGGACAGGTTTATGAACCAGCAGTTTCAAGAAGAAAAGTTAAATAAATTACAGAAATTACTTATTCTTTTAAGAGGTCTGCCTGGTTCTGGGAAAACAACATTGTCTAGAATTCTGCTTGGTCAGAGTTGTGATGGCATTGTGTGTAGCACTGATGACTATTTTCACCATCAAGATGGGAACAGGTATAATGTTAATCAGCTTGGTGATATCCATGACTGGAATCAGAACAGAGCAAAGCAAGCTACTGGTCAGGGGAGATCTCCAGTTATAATAGACAACAGTAATGCACCAGCTTGGGAAATGAAACCATATGTGGAAATGTAGGAATAAACATGGTGCATCTTGAAAGAAGATTTCTCAGACATTGGGTCATTATGAATATCAAATGTTCCTCTCTGTTGTAAGGAATTCAGTAGAACCAGCACCCAAAAGCACACAAAGACTCCCTCCTCCACAGGGAAGCCAGAAGTGAGGAGGCTCTGGAGGCTCACAAAGCAAATCTATGTCACAAATAATCATTAAGCTGGCTATTTTTGGCTAACATTTGTTGCTTGCACTCAAAAAAAAAATAGTGAGCCTGACTCAAAGTTTAGTTTTAAATAAAAAAAAAGGGCTGGGGATATAGCTCAGTGGAATAAGCGCTTGCCTAGCAAGCACAGGGTCCTGAGTTCGATCCCCAGTACCGCAAAAAAAAAAAAAAAAAAAAAAAAAGACTACACTGCCTCACTAAGTATGTTTCCAGCAAGTTGCTTAAATTCTAAAGTACAAATAAAATTATATAAAATCATATTTAAAAATAAAGGTAACAATATACAATGTATTGACTATTATTATTCTCATATTATTTTATTATAAAATTTTGTTTTACTTTTATTAATAATATTTTGTAAAAAGAGAAAAAAGGAAGTTTTTCTTTGGCTCACGTTTTTGGAGGTTTTAGTTCATGGTTGTTTCTATTGCTTTTGGGCCTGTGGTGAGGCAGCACATTGTGGTGGGAGCACATGGTCACCTCATAAACAGGGAGCAAGAGAGAGAGAGGAGATACGTCCCCAGTGAGTTACAACTGCCCACCAGCCCCGTTTCTTGAAGATTCCATCACCTTCCAAAAGTGCATCCCTGGGGAACAAAAGTCCAACACATGGGTCTTTGAGGACATTTAAAATCCAAACTAAACAAAGCGTACAGCTTTTGAACCCAGAAGAAAACTCCATCTATGCAACTAAAATGGGAAATCATAAATAGAAATGAGAGCCCCAAATTTTCTCCCTGGAAAAACAAACAAAACAAAATGAACTTTAGATCACTTCATGGGTCAGTTCTGCTAAAGTTTTAAGGAACCATTAACTTCCCAGCTCCATCACTGGGGATATGTGCAATACAGACAGCTTCTTCTCTGACTGTGAGCCTTGATGGCTTCTGCAAAAGGAAATCGCTACTGAACATAAAATGCTTCACCCAGGGCCTGGGGAGAAAACATTTAGTAAACATTATCTGTCATTTTTAACACTCTTACTACTTAATTATTTCTACTACAATTGTTCGTGTACCTTTATAATCTTCTGAGTCCCTAACAGCTGTTGATATAGGGGGTAAAGATTAAGTCCATCAGTATCTTTAATTAGACATATAGAAACAGATACAATGGGGTCTTGCAGGCATTGAGAGTGTTCCTAAGCAGGATATAATCGATCTTTTTGTTTAATTTGGCACTACTAGCTCAGCAGAATACATTAGAGAATGCCAGTCACACAAAACTGACTTCTCTAAATCCTGAGAAGTCAAGTTCTTGCCCAGTTAAGAGTATGTTCAGGAGTAACAAATTGGGCAGAGTTCATGCTTGTCATGCCAGTGTCACTGTCTAGATCCCTATGCCGAGTTCCCACATCTTTGCTTTGATTTAACAGCTAGCAGATCTCAGCTGGAAATTTGGCTTTGCATACAGTCAGTGCTCCAGAAATACTTACTTATCAAATTGTCCATTTGGCTCATTTTCTCAATCTAGCAATTTCAATCATTTGATAAATTGGTAACTTATTAATTGGATCATTCATGATTTTTAAACCAAGAGCTTGTGTTTATTACAAAGGAAAAAGAAAGGAAAAGTTGTTTTATAATCATATGGTAACCTATTGAAACTTGACTTTAAAATTTAGTAGAGCATTTATTGGGAACAAGAGAGGTGAACACCTGAACAGACTTGCAAATATATTAAAGATAAATGCCTACTGTGGTAGTAAAATATCTGGCAAGAAAAAGAATGTTAATGTGAAATACACAAAAGCTCCAGTTAGCAGTTAAACATTTCCTCATTAAAGATTTACTAAAAAAAAAAAGTGCAGATTAATCAATATTCCAGAACTTAAGTGAGCATATCATTGGAACTAGTTCCCTTGTTTTATTTTTTTCAGTAAATCATATGACTACTTTATGTATTTCCTATCCTCAGGGGAAATAGTCTCAATCTGATCCAGCTTTTTTTAAACAATTACTTCACTGTGTGCAAAATACTTTTGGTATTTGTAAATTTACAAAATGTTCTTAACCTCAGAGAAAAATAAATAAATTAGAGAAAATTAAAACAAGTCCAAAGCATTAAGTACATTTCTTAAAAATCCCTCAAGTGCAGGAAGAATGTAAGTACAATAGAACAACAGGCAGGCTCGTCAAGAATTTAGAAAAATATCTGAAAATGTCAACAATAATTTTATATGAAGAGTTTTGTGCATGTGTTGATCTTTAAGACTTCTTCCAGAGAAGTAGAAGAACTGAAGGGAAAAAAGCATGAAAGGGGGTAGCCTATCAGAATTCAGGATTCAGCAAGGTTCAGCCATGGCTCACCTATCAGATTCACCACTCAGCAATAACTCCATGCCAGTCAAAGAGAAGGTGGCCATGGTAGCAGTTGAGGTCATATAGTGATGGAGACCACTACAAAGCCGACCTGAGCAGGACTTAATCAATTGACTTTTCATGTTCACTTATGAATCTGTCCAAGGCCTAGGCTCCTTATCTGGAAATAGCAACTCATTCTAAGTGAACAGACCCCTGTGAGTCACTAATCCCAACTAAAACCTATGGTGGTGGATGAAGCCAGAAAGCCTCAAAGGACAAGACAAGATCATAGCCAAGGACACCTGGGTCAGATCTCAACTGGATAAAGACTATAGCCTCAGGCATCTCATTCTTGAATGGATTAATTTAATACCTTACTTGGAGAAGTCCCTGAGTGGTCCCGTCCTTCTTGAGTACTCCACTCCCTTCTCTTGATAACCAAATAAGTATGGGCGACCCAGAGAAGGTCTTGGTCTTAGCCCTGAGAGAATCTCGAATTCTGTGAGGGGGCTTTGATCCTCCTGGAGCCCTGAAATCACTCCATTTATCTCTTTTTATTTAGCCTTCATGATTGCAGACCTCATCAGTCCACAGGGATGTTATTAACATGATAAAATAGAGATATGAACAAGATAACTTCTCACCTGCATAAATCACTTAAGATGATGAAACTGTGGGAAAGATGAAAACCTAATATTCTTTTATAGGACTATAACATAATATTACAAAGAAGGTTTCTTGAGTGGTCTTGAAGTCAAAGGAAGATGAACTGTACTTCTTACCTATTCAAATCCTTCCCCTCAAGGGTAACTTTAGTTCCACCTCTGGTGTAGAATCTACAGATGTGATGCCATTATATATAACTATGGAATTATTTCTAAAAACACGAAAGAAACTGTTTTGCACTGAAAAACGAAGAACAACATTCAGAGGCAAGTGAGCACAACAGATAATGGATTTGAATCATATACCTTTGATGTAAGTTCCATGGTCACCACCGGATAATGCTGGAAAAGTTCTTTTAATTCTCTAAGCCTCAGTTTCTCCACCTGCAAAATAAGAATACTAATTCCTATTTCACAGAGTCATGAGAAACCAGTGGGACAGCAACTGGACTTAGGATACCAGGGGTATAAGTAATGATGCAGGTATATTTATTTGAGATTCCATAGATATTTTCTGAATACTGTTTCGTTCCAGATATGATTCTAGGCACTAGAATGCAACAGTTAATAAGACAGTGAATAAGACAAAACTCTGTACCCTACAATTATGTACAATTATAGCATGGCAATCCATTTTTTAATTAAAAATTCAAAAAGGACAAAGTTTCAGACTTGATAATTCTGTTCTCATTTGAACCAAAAAATAAGCTCCTTTGGGAGAAATCAGCAACTATCTCTCAGGGTGCTCTACGCAAACTAGATAGTAAGTGTGTGTAAAGGAATGGTAAGTGGGAAAAGAAAGACATGCTTGGAAAATCTTGCATTCCTAGGCAAAGAAAATAATAGTTATATAAACAAACCAATTATACTGTTAAGAAGCTCTTCTGGAACCTAGTCATTTGACAATTCTTTAAAATCAAGTTCTTAGTGTTTAAAAGGGGATGCACTGCACAAAGTTTCCGCCATCCCATGCCACGTTTTGCTCACGCGAGCAAGGAGTGTATGGCATGGAGCACATTTCTGGATTATGATGTTTAGCCAGGTAAGCTGGATTACCTTGCCCTTTGTGGCCATTCAGTCAGACTGGAGCATCTCACTGCCAGTTGGAAGCCTTGGTTTTCTCTTTGACCTCGGAGCTGCAGGAGGTCACCACATGCCCAGAGCACCGGCAGCATGCCAGGGCAACCTGGACCCTTATCTAGGAGTTTCACACCCTTAAGGCTGGGGTGACTACCTGAATACATTTTTCTCCCGGACAGTTAGCAATTTAGGCTATTAAAAAATTAATTCACTCTTTATAATAGATAAAAATACGAAATTTTCTTTAAGAAACATTTCCAGTAGCTTTCAGTCTAATTACAAAAATATTTTTTGTTCATTGTAAGCAACTGGAAAATATACCTTTACAGAGTTTGGGGAGGCTTTCTCAAGAGCATGTTTTGAGAACTGTGGAGAGACTTAGAGGAAGCTTACAAAAGCATTGACCTAGGATATCAGGGAAATGAAATTCTAGTTTTGACTGCAATGAAGTATCTGGTTGAACAAAAGAAATAATCTTTCTGAGTCCCAATTTACATATCTGTAAAGTGAGCCTGTTTGGATGGTTCTAAATCTGTCAATGAATAGTCGTCCCCAATATGCACACCTTCATCATGTAGTATTGAAAGTAAGACCCTAAGCCAGGAACCAGACATAATGGTGCACACCTACAATTCCACATACTTGAGAAGTTAGCACAGGAAGATTGTAAATTCTGGACCAGCCTCGTAACTGAGTGAAATCCAGTCTCAAAATTTTAAAAATGTTCTACAAGACTGGAGTTATAGCTCAGTGGCAGAGTGCTTCCTAGCATGCAAAAGGCCTTGGATTCAATCGTTATTACAAAATAAAATAAAATATAAAATAACCTACTATGATAGGGCCTTAGTCTGTTATGTGCTACTGCAACAAAATATTTAAAATTTGGTAATTTGTAAAGAACTGAAACTTATTTCCTCACATTTCTGGGGGCTGAGAAGTTCACAATCAAAGCGCCTGCTTTTGGAGTCCAGTGAGGGCTTCCTCTAAGTCCTCCAGAAGAGAGAAATGCTCCATCAGCAGTCAGAAGATTAAGAGGGACAAACTCCTTCCACTGAGTCCTTTTACAACTGCATGAATCCATTTATAAGGATCGATCCCTTAGGACCCAAACACTTCCCAAAAGACACTCTTCCTAATATTGTGCCTCTGGGGATTAAGTATCCAACAGATAAATTTTGGAGGGACGCATTCAGACCATAGCACATGGTTACACTTGACAATGAGGAAATTAAGGTGCAGAGAACCTCATTTAGTTACACAGGGATGTGAGGCAAATTTAACGGTGTCTCCTGACTCTCAGCCACATCTTCCTATCAAAGTACAACTGCCTTCATAATATACTAGGATATGAACTGGCTCTGGGTTTCAGAAAAAAGAATGACTCTGTCAAAAGAAATCTCGCTGCCTATGTTGCCGTTTTGTATGAGACTGTTCCTGGTTTGTCACTTACTTATTGGTTAATCCATCTTACATTTCTGAGGTGAATAGCTTTAAAAAGTTAAGTCATAGCTAGAGAAGTTATATGAATTTCATTCAGTGGACATTGAGATTTATTATCAAATAGGGAATTTGTCTTCTTTCCACCTGTACACCAATGACTGTGGAGAAATGTGACCGAGCATGAGATGTCCAACAGATCTAAACTAACCTTAGAGAACTCTCACACTGTTGGATAATCCACTATCAGACTTAAACCCACATCAACAGGAAACTGTCCACCCACTTCCTTGCTTAAAAGCAGACCCCTTAAATTCCCACTCCTAAATGGGTTAGCAATAAAGACTAACCCATAGACTGGTCATTAGGCAAAGATATAATCTAGCCAATAAATTTACCAAAAAGTTCAAGACTCCTATTTCAGGAAGCTGAATTGTGAAATACAGGAAAAGTATATCATTTGGTAGCTAGAGGGGGATAGAGAAGACGCTGGATGCATAGTCTCCTCAAATTAAAGATTTCTGAGAATGAAATTAATGAATTTCTCCTTTTGAGGATCCCGGACTTGTCATGGATTGCAAACCATTTCCCACTTCCCATCCTATCTTCCACAGGAATTGCTCCACTACAAAATCTGCTCTTGGATTTCTGACAGATAATCTTCCTAAAGAATATGTATATGCTGATGCCTTAAATTTTAGTATAAGAACCATTGTTGAATTCCTACCATCTTGTATGGTGAAGCTCTGCATCATTTCCAATGTTTTTTTTATCACTAGTTACTGTCTTTGATTGTTTGATCAGTCTTTTATATTCTTACGTCTGGTGGACTGAGCAACTTCATTAAGGATAATAGTATGCAGTGTGGCGACCATTGTTAATGTCTATCATTTTGTTTTGAGGTCATGTATTGTTTTTGTTGTTTTTGTATTGTTTTGATTTTGTCTTCATTGTTATTTTGTTTTTTACCTTTAAAATTTTTAAATTTAATTAATTAATTAAATTGTTGAAATAGGTGACTCTTCTCTATAGCCAAAAGAGCTAAACAAAACTCCACTCAACTATTTCATCATACATTATACTGGAATTCTGCTTGGTGTAATGCAGAAATTAATAATGACTTTGCACTTGGTCTGCTGATTCCAAGGCCTCATTTATTATCATTGTGTAATACTTCTTGTCATTCTATTGGCCACGTCAACTAGTGCAATGACTATCATTTATAATCATGAGTATATAGGAAGATTACTAAGAAGAGACATTTAGTACCATGAATTACCTCTCAGTCCAAAGTTTTTGATCTTCTAAGACCAATTCCACAATCTCTGTGGATAACTTTAATCCATATCTAATTTATATACCACCAAGAAGCTGAATTTTTTAAAATATAGTAAAACTATGTGTAGAAATATGTGGTATTATTTATGAAAGTAATGAATGTTCACTGGGCACAGCAGACAAGTTTTTCTTTAGAGGGACTTCTTTGCTCACCTAATGAAGATTGGCCAGAAAAGTTGAGCCAGAAACCTTCTAACTTCTGACTTACTCCAGACTCTTAGCTCTGTTGATTTTTTTTCTATCAAGAATAATGAGCCAGGCATGGTGGTACATGCCTGTAATCCCAGCACTTGGGAGGCTGAGGCAGGAGGATCGTCACAAGTTCAAGACCAGCCTAAGCTACAAAGTGAGCTCAAAGCCAGCATGGACTGCATAGCGAGACCCTGCCTCAAAAAGAAAAAAGAAAAAGAATAATGAGTTCTGTGTGCCTTAGAAGAGAACAAAGCCCTTAGTTCTTTCCCTGATTCTGACTCTCTGGGTTCCTACTTTAGCTAGCTCATCTAATGCTTTGAGAAATCCTTTGCCACATATTTAAATTTAATGCTAGCATTTCCTTCGTTGGCTCATTAACTGTCCTCTGGTACAGGTTAACCAATGACCCCAAAAGAAGTCTCCAGTCGCTCAGAGTGATGAGCAATTCGCACCCTGCACTTTAGCCAACAAAAATGTGCCATTTTACAAGCAGCCAAAGTCCCAGAAGCCTACACAGTTTCATGGCATGATCTATACAGAAGAATAATAAAAATTTATGGCCCTCGGGAGCCAGCAAGTCCCAGAAGTGCCCCAAGGCACGTAAAACTGGTGTGTCATTGTTCAGCCTCATGCCTTGACAGCTTTAACCAAGAGCATTTAGATGTGAAGTACCAAATCTGCATACATTGTTTAACAGTCCTGGATTTAGGGCAACCACATACAGATTCTGCCTGTGTATATTTTATCTAATTGCAGCTTGTCTGAGAAATTAAGAGAACTATTTTTTTTCAAGCATGAAAGCTGTTAGTTCAATGGATGGGACATTTTTATACCCCTGAAAAACCAAGAAATATACATTCCACTGCCTGCTGAGAGCAAAATATTTGCTGATAAATATTCAGCAAGGATATCAGTCTCTGCTAGCTTTCATTTAAGGCAAATGTTCCTTGAAAATTTCCCATTTCCTCATACATCTACTGCAATGACTAATGTACACAGGGATGCTGTCAGGAAATAGGGCCTCTTTTCAAAAGTTACCATTTCATTATAGATCCCCTTGAGTGGTTAATGCTTACACCGGATTCTGAGTAATTATGAACTGGAGAAGTGGGAGGTTACCCCAAGTAATTTAAGGGAAAATACTTTCATTAAGAATTATTGATAACATTTACTCCCTTATTGCAAACATAAAGTTAGTATTAATGTCCTTAATATAATTTTGCTCATGCCAGGTTTGAAACCCTAAGTCTCTATCTTAGGTGATATGTGGCATTCCAAAATGTCATGGAGTTGCCCAGACTGAAAAAATTTTGCCTTTTACTAAACAGTGTATATATTATATCTATATATGTACACATATATGCACACATTCCTAAATGCAATGTGCGCTTTTTCCATACCAAACTCTAAGGTTATTACCACCTAAAATAGAATTGCTTTTGCATCCTCTTTAGTTTCTTAAGATATCGGGAGCCTATAAAGAGTAATTTGGTACAGGAAATAACACTAGCTGGATGCTGTCATAAAACACTAACCAGATTTCAAAAGCTGTACATTTCTTCAGGATGTAAAGATGCAGTGTCCATGAAATCTTCTAGAAGAAAGAAAAAGATACAGTGTCCATTATAGACACTTTGTGATAATATCAGTTTGTGATTATACACACACACACACACACACACACACACACACACACACACATATATGATTCAAAACTTTCCTTACAACCTTCAAACAGAAAGGTCTGTGCACCCCATGTGTCAAAGCCACCACTCTAGGGCTACTCATTTTCCTACGTGATATAGAAATTCACCAGTGCTCTAGGCCACTTAGGTCAAATCATTTGTTTGATGGCACGGTTATTCTGTACCCACTCAGACACATTTGAGCTAACGTACCCAGAGGTCTCAGGTTTTCCCTAATGGCTTTCACTGGGTGACTTTATCCAGGCACACTTTTCTATCCAGGCAAGCTTCCCCTTTTTAACTCTGCACCTTCCCCGTGAGTATTCGTATGCCAGAGGGACAATATGTTTTGATTTTACAAAGAAACATTAGCTAAATGAATGTTTTCGTAGTAACAAGGTCTTCATAGTTATAGACGACCTTTCCCTCTCTGGAAGAAAAAGCAACGAAACCTGTGCAAAGATCGCTTTTAACTGTCGCCGAAAACCCTACCTTCTCCCATCCAAAAATGCTATCTGTCCACTGCCAACAGTCTTCATCACAATCCCTTAGGTTTTCCCTCCAGACCTTTTTTCAAAGTCTGACTTAATTCACTGCAATTTATCTTGAGATCTTTGGAGCTCAAACTCTAAAATGGATATAACTATTAAAAAAAGAGGATATTACCATTAAAATGCATAACATATATGAAAATAAACCCATTAACTCTCCCATTACTTATGTAGCCATTAACCAGTAACACAAAAGGTAATTCATCTGCTTACAGCAGCATAGAAGCATAACATGACTCACATGTATTATTCTAATATTCTCATAACCATTTTCAAAAAGTAAAAAGAAATTAAAATGTAATTTGTTGTATTAATGCCAATATTTCCAAGCTAACATCTCAGTATATAATCAATATTTTTAAATCACCAGTGAGATATTTTGCTGTCTTGTTAATTCCTATCATTTTGTTTTGAGGTCATGTATCATTATTGTTGTTTTTGTGTTGTTTTCTTTTTGTCTTCATTATTGTTGTTTGGTTAGGTTTTTTCTCTTTAAAATAAAAAAAATTTAAATCTATGACTTGCCTTATCCTTGGCTCGCATCTCTTTATGTCCTAGCAGCCTTCCCAGTGCTCCACTGGGCCACATGGAAAGGACAGCTCAGATCAAGGGTCACTACCAGTACTCCCAGCTTTCAATGTGCCCATACCTATTAGAAGTTTAAACAGCCAGTCTTTCACAACTACCATGCTTGTTTCTTTAGAGATTTAAAAATAAGTGTTTAAAACTTAAGCTGCTTTTAAGTTGCTATTACTGGTACCATGTCAAAGAACAGAACAAATGTTAAGTTATGTAACCTTTCCTTTTGCTACTATTACAAACTGCCAAAAACTTCATGTTTTAAAACACAAAACCTGAGGACTTCCGGGAAGATGGCGACCGGGTAGGCAGCAGAGAGAGAACCTCCCAGAGGATTACCACCCAGACAATGGAATATAGCAATATGAAGACAGAAAGAAGAGAGGTGTGTACCCTGAACCAAAGAAGGATCTGAAATAGGAACTGAAGCCCTAGGAAAGACCAAGCAAAACCTCTCCTGGAGGAAAGGATCAGAGGGCAGCCGCGGCACAGTTGGAGGGAGAAGAGGCAGAGAAAGAGGAAGCCACTACTTCAAACACACTCTTGGCCCAAACCCTCGTTCCAGCAATCGCAGCTTCAGCTTCGGAGACTCATGCTTCTGGAAGCCTCCCGACTCGGCCAGGGGAGAGCGGAGTTCCAAGAGCTGGTCCAGGTCTGGAGAGGAGAGAGCGCAGCCAGGAAAAGAGGCAATGGTGGTTGGGAACTGTTGTCAAATCCAGTGGGAGGATGAGAGGTTGCAACAGCCACAGAAGCGGAGTCCCCACCCTGCAGCAACTTTCCTAATCAGCACCTGGAGGCAAGGTGGAGCCAGAGCAGCCAGTACACATCCTACCACACCCAGCTCTATGCCTGCCTCGAGGCTGTGGCCTCCTGCCTCCCCACTGTATGGGCGGCTGCCAGTGGGGAGCGGCGGGGTGCATCGGCAGCGACATCAGAGCCACAGCAACTCCCAGGGATCCAGCCAAGGAACAAACAGGAACTGGAGCACAACAGCAAGAGAGAGCAGCAGATGGAGGTGGATCACACGGCCCCACACCCTTCTCACTCCAACATCAAGCAGGAAGCATGAACTGAGTTACTGGGCTTCGGCTCCCACCCTGAACGCCCTCTGTGAGCACCTTGAGCCTCGGCAGCCTGCACAATCACCACCTGTTCCTGACAGCAATGGGACGAGTCCACAGGCTTCAGGACTCACCCCAAACTACTAATACGAGCAACAAGAGTGTCTCCATACTGCTTGCATATATGAACCTTGTATGAACCCATGGCGACCGGGTGGGCAGCAGAGAGAGAACCTCCTGGAGGAATGCCACTCAGACATAGGAATATAGCAACATGTGAAGGACAGAAAGGAAAGAGGTGGATATCCTGAACTCGAGAAAGATCTGAAATGGGAACTGAAACCCTCGGAAAGACTAAGCAAAACCTCCTCTGGAGGAGGGGATCAGAGATCTGCCATGGCAGAGTCAGAGGGAGATGAGACGGAGAGGGAGGAGGTTGCCGCTCCAAGCACACCCTTGGCCCACGCCCTCGTTTGGGCATTCATAGCTTCAGCTTCGGAGACCCATTGCCCAGCTGCAAGGGGTGGGGAACGGTAATGCTGGAGATCAGGAAGAGGTGGGAGGAGAAGAAAGGGCCTCTGGCATCAAGGCAACGGGTAAGAGCCAAAAGGGTCACAGAGGGTGCCCCGATGGGGGCGCGTGCCCCGCGGCTGCTCCACTGAGGGCCCTACGGCTGCTCCACTGAGGGCCCCGCGGCTGCGCTGCTGTGGGCCCCCGCGGCTGCCCTGCAGTGGGTCCCATGGCTGCCCCACAGTGGGCCCTGATGCTGCTCTGCAGTGGGCCCCGCGGCTGCTCCGCTGAGGGCCCCGCTCAGGGCACCTCATGGACTGGACCCGCCTCCACCCATAGCACGACAACAGGGTGGAGCCAGGCGGTCCACTGTGAGCATATGTGCTTTCCTACCTCCAACCATGGCAGTTTGTATACACCCTTGTATGTTATAGTATAGTCTGAGGCAGCTATATCTCTTCCCAAGGCGAGAGTCCAAGGATATAGATAAACCCAGGAGTACAGTTATTAGCACAGGGAAGATGACTGATTGAGTGGTAGGGCAACGGAGATGAGGGAGGAGAAAAACAATGATCAAACGGGCCATCATTTGTGTAACTGAGTAACAAATGTGAAGGTAACATTACGTAGGACAGCATCCAGAGCTAATTCCTTTCTATGTTCTCTATAATTCTGTATTTCCTCAATCGTTTTTGTATTAACAGAAGTGAAGATAACTTTATGTTATACAGCATCCAGTGCAAATTCCCTACTATCTTCTCTATAATCTGGTATTTCCTTTAATGTTTTTGTGTTAACTAATGTGAAGATAACTATGTAATACAACATCCAGTGCTAATTCCCTATTATATAATGTATAACTTTGTATTTTCTGTATTGTTTACGGCTTTTCTGGTTCATGTCTCCATTCTTTTGTCTTTAAAATAAAATTAAAAACAAAAAAATAAAATAAAATACAAGACCTATGATTTGTAGTATTACTTCAGAAAGTCTGAAGCCTGAAATGGGTTAATAGGGCTGCGTTCCTTTTCAGCTTCTAGAGCAGCCTACGTCTCTTGGTTTGTGGCCCCTTGTTTCACTTTCAAACAAAGCTCAGCCCCATAGCACCTGTAGATCTGTCTCTGTCTCTGTCTCTATCTCTGTCTCTGTCTCTCTGTCTCTTTCACACACACACATACACACACACACACATACACACGCATACACACACATCTCTGCTTCTATCATCATAAATCCTACTCTTATTCTGATCCTCCTGTCTCCCTCTTAGGAGTCATGATTGCATTGAAGGCACCTAGATGCTCTCCCTTTATCAAGGCTCTTAATCATATGTGTGAAGTCTTTTAACCATGTAGGCATTTATAGGTTTGGAAAATTTAGATATGGATGGCTGTAGAGAACCATTATTCTGTCTACCACAAATATGCCCAGCTCAGATCTACAAGTCAAATTCTATTGCAGAACGTATCTAGTTATAATACAGATCTACAGTTGATAAATACTAACAATGTCATGGATTAATCCTTACTTTTTCAAGCAATATTTTATAAAAATTAAAATTCAATTCAGGTTCAATGGCATAAGTAGTCCAAGCTACTCAAGAAGCTGAGGCAAGAGGATTCCTTGAGTGCAGGAGATCAAAGTCAGCTACGCAACATGAAAAAACACCCACTTCCTGAGAAAAAAATGTAGAACAGTAGATATTAGAAGCATCATTAGAATTTTCTTTAAATGAGGGAGTTCTAGAAATAATTTAAATATATACAATGATGACTTAGTCAAGATATGGTAGGTACATAATTTGAGGCTACAAATAAAAATTCAGCAGGTGTCCATTACCTATTTTGCTCTTCCAAATGTTCCAAAGCAAGTTTTCACCCTCTTTCCCAAGTAACTAGTGCCACATCTACCATAGAATGTACTTCTTATAAGGATGCAATACAATCTTTGATAGAAATTCTATTCTTTTCTAAATATGTACCATGTAGTAGAAGATATTTTAATTTAACAAATATTTAACATATGAGGAAGACATGGTGACCAGCTCAAAAAATTCCATAAATTAAATATAAATTCAAATTTTTAAATCAACTATTTTTTCTATTGAGAATATTTGCACATATATATGGTGTATGTTATAGTAATTCAATACATGTATACAATGTGTGATATCAAATCACACGATGAGCATTTACTTCTTCCATCTCTTTAATCACTAATCATTTGTGTGTGTTGGGAATCTCAGGTTCTGCTTTTTCTACTCATTTTGTAAACAGGTTATTTTAAGCCAGATGCAGTGGCACACACCTGTAATTGCAGCACTCGGGAAGCTGAGACAGGAAGATCACAGCATGTTTGAGACCAGTGAATTTAAGGCTAGCCTAAACTACATAGTGAGATCCTGCCTCAAAAATAAATAAATAATGTTATTTTAATTGATATTTACCCTTAAGTGCTAAAGTAGAGCCAAAAGTTATGCTCTCTCCTGTAGCTCTGCTGAAATCTTTCCTGTTCTCTCTCCCTCAACCCTGCCTATCCCAGTCTCTAGTAGCATTATTCCATTCCATTCAATTCTTCTATAGGATTGACTTACTTCTTTCCACAAATAAATGATAATAGCATATTGGGTCTGGCCTATTTCTCTTAGGAAGATGACCTGAAGTTGACTTTATGTGGCTGCAAGTGACAGGATTTAATTCTCTTTTGTAGAAGAATAGTACCCCATTATGTAAATACATATTTTCTTTATCATTCATCTTTTGAAATGTATCTCAGTTGATTTCATATTTTGGCCTTTGTAAATAGTGCTGCAGTTCATAGGGGAGTTCAAGTATCTTTTTGATAGGACTCTATTTCCTTTTGATATATATAACCATTAGTGGAACTGCTGGATCGTACAGTAGTTCTGTTTTTAGTTTTGTGAGGAATCTCCACATTAATTCAACAACCACTTCTAAGACTTACCTTCAAAAGAAGACCAGTACAGGAAAACTAGTAATTTAACATAAAAAATTTTAATTGATTTCTCTGGAATTCTGCTCATTTAAGGCTATCTCTTTGATATTAAAGGTTCTAGTTATACTAAAAGAGAGTATGGAAGCAATAATTCAAACATTAAAATATGTATTCCAAAGCTGCTTGTACCAACATCTGAAATCCCCATCACACAATTCATATATGATCAGGCTCTCACTCTCTTGTCTTTAAAGGATGGTAAATGCATGCTGCCATAACACAATACCTTAGACCAGCTGGATAAAGCAACAGTTACTTCTCAAAGTTCTGGTATCTAGAAGGCCAAGACCAAGTTGTTGACATGTTCCTGCTTCTTGGCTTACAGATGGCCACTTTCTCATTATGTCCTCACATAGCAGGGAAGGGGACAAGCTCTCTGATGTCTGTCTTATTAGAAGGGTATTAATCCTCCAATGGGTGTAATGCTTGATACATTGTGTCAACTTGAGAAGTTTAGGAGCTTAACTAAGTAACTCAGCAGTTCTACATCCTAGGGTGTGGAGGACATGCCCTAGGGTGGTTGTTTACACTCCAGGAGTTGTAATGGTTGATTCATTGTGTCAACTTGAGAAGTTTAGAAGTTTAACTAAGTGACTCAGGAGGGGGCCATGGTCCTCAGTCTATAAACTGAGCCTGTACAAGAGGAGGGCACGAAGATGGTATGAGTGCTACACCTACCCCAGGGCAGGTGGCCTGCATATAATATAAGGGAGGAAGAGGGGCTTGCTTACCTTCCTTTTCACTCTTGTTGTTTTTGCTGTCTTCTGCCACCTTGAAATGTTGTCGCTCTGCCATGCCATTCTGCTTTGGGGCCAGCTAATTACTGGCTGAAACCTTTACAAACTGTGAGCTAAATAAACCTTTCCTCTTTAACTTTGGGTGTTGGGTATTTTGTCTCAGCAACAAGAGTAAAGTAAGAAAGAAGATTATATCCTCACGATGTCACTATCTCTCAAATACTCCACCTCCAAATACCATGACAGTGGGGTTAAAGCTTCAACATGTGCCATTCCCTTCAATGAACTAAATTAAATTAGTAGTAAAGTTGTATGATCAATCTAGCATGCCTATATCTTATAACCTGAGCAACTACTTTGGAGATAACAATATGCAATACATTAACCATTGCTACTTTCCTATTATCTTGTTTTGAAATTCTGTGTCATTGTTTTTATTGTTTTTTCTCTTTAAAATTTAAAAAAAAGCTTCAACATATGAATTGTGCAGGGACACAACTCAGTCCATAGCAAGGGATATGCAGAATCCTGGGTGAAAAAAGCCTCAGGAAAATGTACATACTCTGGAAGACTAGATCAAATTTATTACCTTTACTGGTGGTTTCTCCCAGATGCCACTAAAGACAAATAGTAAATATGATCACCACTTCTCAGATTTTATAAATGTGGCCACAGTGTGCAACTCCTAGATATTTTCTATTGAAAACTGTAGCTTTGGAGATAAATAATTATGTTCTTAAAATGTTGTCTAGGAAGAGTTTTCTTGAATTACAACTTTATTGTCTGACCAGATTTTAAAAATATTTTTAGCACATTACTACAATCCCAGCACTTGGGAGGCTGAGGCAGGGGGGTTGCTGCAAGGTCAAGGCTAGCCTGGGCTACAATAGTGAGTTCAAGACCAGCCTGCATTACAAAATGAGACCCTTTCTCAAAAAAAAAAATTAGTTTTCCTGAAATAGAAATGATAAAGTTTTATAAGCCAGGAGATTCACTTAATGATTCCTGAACTAAAATATAACTCTGGTGAAATGAGAAGTGATTGATGATTATCCATAATAATCATTTTTATAAAAAAATTTCAGAAATTCATTAACTTTCATTCATCATTTTCTAAAAAGAAAATGTGATCATGAACCAGAGTGGTTAACTGGAAAACTTATCAAAAAGTAATTCTAACAGTGCCTTAATCTGAATACATGCAGTATAATTATGACTTGTGAATTGCAGTAATGCATGATTTAACAATACGGCAATGGTGCTACTAAAATATGGGTGTTAACTTTCCAATAATTTCTAGAAATTGAAGTGGAAACAGGTTGGCAATAACATGATATTTTGACACCAATGAAAATATTTTTTGTAATTACGTAAGTGATAAAAATAAATGTTTTATGAAAGAATTTGTCCCGAAGGACTTATAACTAGGAAAAACAATCATAATTAATAAGATTTCATGAAGCATGCAACAGCCAAAGATAACTTTTCAGACCAGCTGAGGGTGACGATGTCATTTCTGGTCTTAAGTTCATAAGATCTGACCACCTGTAGAGATTTTTTTAAACACTTTAAAAAATTAATTTTCCAAATATAGATGGCTTGAGTTTCCCTTTGTTTACATGACTTCTATTGTGCCAAACTAGCGGAATCTAGTGCACCCATCAGCTTTCTTAGCAGCTGTTCCTATGGTACAGGAGTAAATGTGTAACCACCAGTTACCAGTTGGAAAAAGGGACATGGATCTACTATTTCTGACTAAATTATGGAATCTGGATTGTGCTTCCAGGAGAAAATGTGTCCAAAGCAACCAAATTTAAGAGGCAGTTGTAAAATTATTCAGATGAGGAACCATCTTGACAATCTGACTAGGAGATAATAGCTGCATGACAGGTAACCATGACAACTGCTGCCTTCCCTGGCACAATGCACCATAATACCAAAGTCACTCTTTTCACTGTTTTTGTGCGAGGTCATTGTAGCATAAGAATATTCACTACAGCAACATCAGAAGAAAGAACAAAAAGCGGTTTTGCTGAGTATATGATTATGTGTGTCATGTTCAACACAAACATCACTGACCCCTGAAGGTTTGTAAGGTTTAATGTGAATTTTTAAGTCAAATAATGATTATAATAACAACAAAAGAAGACACTACATTAACTAAAGCATGTTTATTTTTATTCTACTTTGAAATGTTTTACTATTTTAAATTACAATTTTAAGCATAACCAAATAATATAAAAAAGGATTTTTTTAGTGTCATAATCTTTTTGAATACATTTTATTATTTCTTAAAGAAGTTTTAGGTTCACAGTGAAACTTAACAGAAAGTAGTTACCATCTATGCCCAGCCTGTCACACGTGTACACACGCACACATGGGCATGCGTGCATGCGTGCGCACGTGCACACACACACACACACACACACATACACACACACACACACACAACCAGAGTGCCTCATTTGCTATAATCAACTACACTGACACATTTCTATCACTCAAAGTCCATAGTTTACACTAAGAATCACTCTGAGTAGCACATTCTGTGGGTTTAAAGAAATATACAATTAACAACATGTATCCAGTATTATAGTGTCATAAAAAATAGTTCCACTGCTCTAAAATTTTTCTGTGCTCTACTTCTTCATGCCTTCCTCCACCTTTACTTCCAGCAATTCCTTGTAACTGCCTATAATATTTGGCTTTTCCATAATTTCTAGAGTTAGAGTTTACCATGTGTATTTTTTGTACTTACTAACATGCATGGTCTTTTCATGGTTTCATAACCCATTTCTTTTTAGTGCTGAATGGTATTCCACTGTCCATACATCCATTTACCTAGGGGAAGGACATCTTGGTTGCTTGCATGTTTTGATATTACAAACAAAACTGCCGTAATTTCAACTTTTAGGATAAATACCAAGAAACATTATTGCTGTATCACATGGTAAAATTGTTTAATTTTATAAGAAACAGCTAAACTATCTTCCCAGCAGCTGTGCCTTTTTATATTCCCAACAGCAATGCATGACAGTGTCTGCTCTATGTTCTCATTAGCATTTGTTGTTATCAGTGTATATTGGTATAATAAGTCTATAATGGTATCTTGTTGTATTAATTTGCAATTTCAATGATTTATAAATTTGAACTTCCATATCCTGACTTACCATTTTTATATCTTCTCTGGTGAGATGTTTCTTCAGATCTTTTGCCCATTTCTAATCAGATTGTTTCTTTTCTTGCTGAGTTTTAAGAGTTATTTTGTATATTTTGGCTAGCAATTCTTTATCGTATATGTCTTCTATTAATCTTTTTGTCATAGTTTGGGGTTTGTTGCAAGAGGAACAATATAATACAAGACACATATTATATAAGATTACTCATAATAGTCACCCAAAGAATCACATACAAGAGAGTGCAGGAAATCTGTCCACACACTAAAAACCAAAGAATCCAGTTGAGGGCCTGGGTCCCACAATAATGTCCTGCATGAGTTCAGCTGAAGACCTAAAGCTCATAACAGTGCCTCCCACTGGAGGTCTAGAGCCCATAACAATATCTCATGCAGGCCTGTTTCACAGATCTGTGCTAGAAAGCCCAAAGGTCAGTGGTGGAATCTAGAAAGTCTGTGCCAGCAGGATGAAGCATCTGTGCTAGCAGGCTGAGGGATCTGCACTGAAGCCAGGAAGCAACACTCAAAATAAGAACCAGAGCTCTGCCGAAAGGTACCACAGCCATCCTCATTAATAGTGAGGTTCTGAGCTCCTCTGATGATCAGGACAGCTGAGTTCCCATCAGGAAAACCAACACAACAAGCTTCTGCAGCTTCTCTCAGCTTCTCTCAGCTTCCAACAGGCTCCCAACAGCTTCCACCCATTACCAACAGCCTTTTTCTTCTCCAGTTCTGCCTCTTATGCTGCTGGCAACAATCCCCGGGTGGGCTTCACACACCCAGCACCACGCTTACTCAGTTCAGCTGGGGGTTATGAGTTGACCACCAGTTGTCAATCCACCACACTTTTCTTCTCGTCTTTGTCATAATTTCTAAGTATAATGATCAACCTTGAGGAGGTGAGGCTTTATGGAAACAAAAATATTTTGAAAGAATTCTATGATTGAAAATGTAAATAACTATTCTTGAGGATACATTGAAGTGCTATAATTTAGATTCAGACATTATTTCATTAACTAAACTATGGCAGTTAGTGAAATTAACTGGAATCCCCCCAGAAGCCCCTCATATAAAAAGGAGACAAAAATTTGTTAGGATTAGTGCCACTCGTAGATATCATAGAAGAGCCACCTACAACTTGGGGTTTCTATTAAAATACAGGCCAAGCTTAGGTGGGACAAGAACCAAGAAGTGTTTCTTTCCAGAAAAAGGAGACATATCTCATGCTGAAAGAGGCTTGGACCAAAGGCTTCTTAAAACTACAAATGAACTTTATTATAGTATGTTATTAGACTCTGTTGCCTCTGAGAAAATTTAGTTCTCACTAGGAAAAGAAAATACAAATGACTAACCATACTCAAAGGCTGACTAAACACAATACCAGGATACCACCAAAAACCACTAGCAGTGATGGAATCAAACATCCTTTAATGAATACTTCCGGGAAGATGGCGACCGGGTAGGCAGCAGAGAGAGAACCTCCCAGAGGATTACCACCCAAACAATGAAATATAGCAATATGAAGACAGAAATGAGGACTTCCAGGAAGAAGACGACCAGCCGAGAGAGCGAGTGCGGAGGGAAGAACGGCTTCAGCTCCTGAACCCGACAGAGAATGAGCTACTGGGACAAACTGCGACAAACCGGGCAGCGCTCCGGGATCCCGCTCAGAACCCCACCCCCGCAGCCAGCGCTGTGCGAACTGGAGCAACAGCGACCGGCCAGCGGGATTTCTGAGTCGGGGAAAATCTCCATCCAGGGAAAAACATCTGAACGGCACTCCTGTCTGCACGATCACAGGGTGAGTTAAGTGTGCGCTCTAACCGGTTTTTCCTGAATCGGGAAGAAGCTCAGCCCAGCGAGAGACATCAAATCAGCTTCAAGGACTGCGGGATCTCCCGGGTGGGAAGACCTACTTAGGCACCCCAACGGGTTTTGTGCAGGGGGAGGAGCTCCACCCAGGGAGGAACACCTGAGTGGCCTATCTGGAAGAATCCTGGGGTGAAAAGCTGTTTATTCGCCCTGGCCAGGTCTTGGGGTAGGGAGTAGAAGCGGAAATCTCAGCAGACAGCTTAAGGGACATTCTCCCAAAGAGAAGTAACCATTGGAGCAGCCTCTGCAGCAGACCTTTGCCTGCTGAACTGTCTGTGGAATTTATAGCTCCACAGTTTGAATCTGATACCCAAAAATGGGAAAACAGAGGAA
>PVLD010012754.1:0-58911 GCA_004027595.1 Dinomys branickii
AAAAAAAAACTCTCTGCCTTCAAGAGTTCCCTCTGTCAAAAAGTTACCACCACCAGGGCACCTGGGACCCTTGCCTCTTGCCCATTCTGCCAGGAAAAACTTACAGCTTAGAAGAACATCTCCTTTGCACCAAGCCAGTCAGCTTTGCTCTTGTTTAACCCTGAACATTCAACTTTAACTGTCTCCCCTGACCAAAACAGTAACACCTGCATCAGCCTGAAACAGATAACCACAATCCTAAAATTCTAAAAACTCACCTCCCAAAGATATAACTAAAAATTCACCTCTGGGCCTGAACATCAACCATGCTGCCCCACTGCAACTCCTGTTGTCATAAAAAGCACAAACAGGCATCCAAGCTCGCACATCAGCCTAATGGGTTGTTAACCACCTGAGGCAAGATCTCTGTGGCGCCAGCAATGCAAAAAGATGCTTCCTCTACTTGCGAGTTGTCCCCATAAGCCCCTTCAACTGGGAAAATCCTGAAATAAAAGGTCAATTCATTCAGACGCAATTGCCACAGGGACTAAAAACTCCCTCACCTTGGCTTCGCCACTGTGTCCTGCCCTCCAAAGAACCACCCTAGCCATCAAAACAAACCCAGAAGGCCTTCTAAAGGGCTCTCAGTTTCAACCCAGGCCAAAAAGGCTTTACCCTATTCTGCCCGAGTACCTCAAATCCAACCTGCCTTGTCTTTACATTCATCAGCCCCCAAGCTGTCGGCTGCAACACCACCATGGCCGGTTCCATCTCCTGCACCACAGCCTCCTGCTACTACTAAAGAACACTGCCATATTTTAAATGAGGCCCAAGCCTGGTTAAAATCAGAAGTCCCCGCCTCTATGATTGACCCTGATGGTTGGGTAAAGAGAGTCCTCCCTCAAGCATTTCCAAACTGCAACTATAATGCAAGAGAGGGCCATAAAGCCTTAAATAAGTACAGCACTGCTCTCCTGGCAGATCTCAAAGAGGGAGGCAAAAAGCCAATAAACATGCCTAAAGTTACTAAAGTTACCCACTAAATCCCCCACTAAAAAAAAATTCTGCCAAAGCAAATCCTACAAAATTAATAAACACTTTGGCAAACATAAATTCCTGTACATGCTTAAATACCCTATACACGTCCAAGAACATCACCAGCCTCCCTCACATTCAGGTCCACTGTCCTGGACTCTTAACTGGTACTCCAGAAAAAAATAACACCTTTATCAGCCTAAAATATCCAATAATCATAACTCTAAATTTTTTTTTAAAACCCATTTCCAGAAATATAAACAAAGAACTCACCCCCAGAGCTTCCTATCAATCATGCCCCTTTGGTAATTGAGCTCTGTTGCAAGGCAACCCCCACCTGCATCAAACAGTACATCTCTCCTGCCTATAAAGCCAGTTCAAAATTTCCCTCAGCATAAATTCCCTCAGTCTTCTGCCACCCACAGCCTGCTAGTACACCTTCCTGATCCTAAAAAATGCCTTCTTTTGCCTTCGATTGGCTCTTGTCAGCCAGCCCCTCTTCTCATTTAAATAAAAATCCCCAGTTCTGAGCTACCTGGGCTCAACCTCACAGAGGTTCAAAGACTTGTTTCCTCTTCACTGCATTTCTAATAAATAACACCCAAACTGATTACTAAAAAACCAAAAAGCTCTGCTATGTTATCCAGCAAAAACTGGTTTCATGTTCTATCAGCCACTGTCCTTCTAAACCAAAAAAGCTAACATGCTCACCTTAGGCCAAAACCTGATTGTCCTAGTGCCTCATGCTATACTGGAATAAACTGTTCTAAAAGATAAACCTCCTGACAGATGCTAGATATACCCTGTTCACAAATAAAAATAGTTCTGTTAAAAATAAAGTCCAATAAGCTAAATATGCTATGGTCACCTTAGAGAAAACTATTTTGACCAAAACTCTCCTACAAAAATAATCTGCATAGCAAACTACTGCTTAAAAACCTGTCACCAGCAACACAAAATAATCTGGTCTGAAAGCCAAAGCCCCCTCCAGAAATCCAATTAACTAAAACTCGATAGAAATCCAATTGACTAAAACCTGATATTCCCAGAAAAATCAAAGCCAGACCCGGCCCCACTGTTTGTTCTGCAAGCTCAAGCCACTGTACTGGCATCCATACCCCTGCAGCCAGCTCAGGCTTCAGTATCTGGGTCACCAGCCCTGACCTCCCATTCCCTACCTGTACTAGAAAAGAACAAAAGCTCGCAGGGTCCTACTGTACAAACAGCATCTCTAGGTATAGCCTACCCTTAATCACTGGCAGCAATAACAGGCCTGCATTTATAGCAAAAAATAACTAAAAAACTAAATTAAATAAAAACTACAGTGTATAGGCCCCAAAACTCCAAAAAGAGTTTTTTAAAAAACAGCTTATAACCAATTTTAAAAACAGTTATATCTATACATATTCCTACACACATATAACCCAGGTATATATTAATTATCTCTACAAGTTTCAAGTATCCAACCTTAAATCTAAAACGATGTACCTGCACAGCCCTTCCAAGGCTCATTCTGAAGAGACAATGCGTGCACAAATAAAGCCTAAAAACATCGCCCGCAGGATTGCTCCATGCTTATTCCCCTTCATTTTTATGTCTTTTCAGACTGCTTATCCTCGTCTTGCTTCCCTGACCCCGTTAGCTATGGTTCTTGTTAACTGATCTGGATTCTTCTTACCCAAGTCCTTGCTTTCCTGCCCCCTGCTAGCTATGTTTTTCTGTCTTAAACTATATAAACAATTGCCCCCCAAAATAAAATACTCAACCAAAATTTAATGAGCATCCGAAATACGTTAAACACTCTCCTGAATCAAACTGACTCCCTCGCTACCTTTTCAAAATAATATTATAAAACAAACAGACCTAAATTCTAATTGAGCCTTATCTGAAATAATCACATATAATATGCCCAGCAACAAAACAAAACAACCAACAACAACAACAAAACACTAAAAGAGGAGGGAAATATAGCCAAAATGCGCCTGCCAGCCAGTACTTCAGTTGGCTAGTTGTCCTAGTACTAGTTCCTATTCCAAATCCAGTTGCTCTTGTCTCTTAGAGATGGCTGGTCACTATAATGCACATTATAGAACGAATCCCCGATTGACAAGCCTCTCTGCCTCTATATTTCCTACTTGCTTATCCAGTATAAGCCTTAAACCACCAACGATCAGGGCCTGATGTTCTGGGAATAATCCTGATCAGTACCCATTGACTTTAAATCTGCCTTCAAATCCCTGGATATTGTTTCGATGTTTCTGCTTGTCATTGCATTAGAATACCCACAAGTTGCAACCATCACCACTGTCTAATCTGAGAACATTTTTGAACCCCATAAAGAAACCCTGTAACCTCAATAATCACTTCCTATTACCTCTCTGCAGCGCCAGCATTGTTCTGGACATTTTACGGGAACAGAATAATAGAATGTGTTGACTTCTGAGTCTGTTTTGTTTTCACTTAATGTAATTTTTCAAGATTCAGCTATGTTGTAGCATGAATCAGGTTTTTGTTTTCTGTGGTAATGAGGCTTAAACTCCAGGCCTTGGTACTAAACTATATCACCAGCCCCTGTCCTTTTTCTGAGACAGGGTTTTGCCCCAGGCTGGGTTTAAACTTATAGTCCTCTTGCCTCAGCCTCCCAGAATGCTGGGATTACAGGAGTGTGCCATCATGCTTGGCTATGAATCAGTATTATGTTCTTTTTATAACTAAATAATATTGCACTGTAGAAATATACCACACTTTATTTATTCATCAGTTGGGCATTTCACTCTTTTTCTAATATGAATCATACTGTTAAAAACATTCATGTACAAGTTTTTATGTGAACATATGTTTCTGTTCTTTTTATTCTACTAATAACAATGGAATTCTTGCTTTATATGGTAACTCTATTTTTAAGTTTCTGAGATAACACCAAAGTATGTTGTAAGGCTATGGCTCTACTTTATACTCTTACGAGCATGAGGGCTCCAGACATTCCATATCCTTTTCAACACTTGTGATTATCTGTCTTTTAAATTTTAATCTTTGTTGGTTTTGCATTTCTCTCTCTTTTTTTTTTTTTTTTTTTGCAGTACCGGAGATCGAACTCAAGACCTTGCGTTTGCCAGGCAGGCGCTTATTCCACTGAACTGTATCTCCAGCCCTTCATTTCTCTTAAAACTGATGATGTTGAAATTTTTTATATTCTCATTGACTCGTTTGGCTATATTTTCTTTGGGAAAAGATTCATTAAAACCCTATGCCCATTTTTAAATTAGGTTGTCTTTTTAATGTTAAAGTGTAAGTCTTCTTTATATATTTTGGAAAGGAGATCTTTATCAGCTATATGATTTTCAACCATTTTCTATTATTCTGTGACTTGCCTTTTCATGTTTTTATAGTTTTACAAAATTGGTGCATCTCATGATGTATGTTTTATAAATAATGACTTAGTAGAGAGATAAGGGAAAGTTACTTCTACTGCATTTCCCAGGAGCAAATTTAGGCTCTAGACAATGTTATAATGTTTGCCAAACAGCAGTGAGTGCAAATTAAAAGAGATTATAATATGGAGATACGTCAAAATATCCCCGTAGTCACATATCCAAAGTAGGCTAAGGAAGATGGAGGTGCCCCTGGCACTGCCCCTGGCCCTACCAGGTGGGGGACTCCTTAGCCTCCTGAAAGACCAGAACTCAAACCATGTGGTCCTCTGATGACTGGCTGACATGGATGACTGAGGCTTTTCCATCAGGGCACTGAGGTAACACCCTGGGACCACAGGGGGAATTACAGTGGTCTTAGAGAGAAGAGGCCACAATATACCCTTTGTACCACTCTGCTCTCCTTGGGGCAAAAGCTGTAGACCTGTGTGACACACAGTTACTGCTATGGTCCCCACTGGGAAATGAAGAAGCAGGTTGTCCCAACTCTCCCTTGCAGCTTACTTTAATTTAATTAATTTCATTACATTTCATTTCATTTGGGGATGTTCTGGAAATGGTACCCAGGGCCTTGTGTATTCTAGGTAAGCACTCTACACCAGGCTACGTACCCCACTTCTTCTCTTTTTATTTTGGGAACTGGAAACTGAACTCAGGATCTCTTGCTTACCAGGCAAATACTGTGCCCCTGAGCTATATCTCCAGCTCCCTTTTTATTTTGTACAGAAAACCTAAAAAAAAGCAAGCAGGAGTTCTAATCCCACATCTTTTCTATAAGAAAGAAAAATAAAAAGTATGTATGTGATCACTCCAGGTCTCATGCAGGAAATCATCTCTCCATCTCTTCCACAACTCAAATGACAAAGATACGACATTATTTTGCATTAGCCTAGCCAAAAAAAATTATTAGCATTAGTTTATTATGAATAAACTAAAATACATGGTTTCTACATTATACTGGATAGTCAATTGGTTTGGTTTAGAACTAAAATGACACCCAAAATTTACTACGTTCAGAGAAAGGTCTTCTAGAATATGAATGGATCCTGAGAGTTCTAATTCAACTTTATCAGTGGATTAATTTATCGATGAGATTGTAATTTAATTCACTATTAGGTAGTGATGGAAGGAGAAGAGGACTAGCTGAAGGGAGCAGATCATGAGATTGTGGCCTCAGGGACCGCATTTTGCCCCTGAGCCCTTCCTCTCCAGCGCCGTCCATTCTTCTCTACTTTCCAGATACCATGAGGTGAGCAGATTTGCTGCACAACATTCTTCCCCCATCGTGTTTCGGCCTCACCACAGGCCCGGAAACAGCGGAGCCAGCTGGCCACGGACTGAAACCTCTGAACCTGGGAGCCAAAGTAGATCTGTCCTCCTTTAAGGTGTTTATCTCAGGTATTCTATCACAGTGATGAAAAGAACTTACCAGTCCTCCTCTCTCCCCACATATACAGTTTCATGCTTGAGATTCCAAAACCAGGGTACTTACTCTTGTTCTTTATCATGAAACAGAAAGCCCTGTGTGATGGTTAATTTTAGAGTCAACCTGACAGGATTGAGGGACATCTAGAGGGCTGGTGAAGTCTCACTTCTGGGTATGTTTGTGAGGGTGTTTCCTGAGGACACTGGCCTGAGACTGGTGGTCTGAGTGGGAAAACTCACCTTTAGTGTGAATAGGCACCAACTCATGGTGGGGCCTGAACAGAACTCGATGGAGGGAAAGGGATTGTTTTCTGTCTCTTAGAGCTAAGCTACACTGTCTTTCCTCTTCCCTCGAACATGATTCCTCTAGCCTCCTCAGCCTTGAACTGTAGACCTCACACCAGTGGCCCTGGGTTCTCAGGCCTTGGCCCTGACTGGATAGTCATCTTCCAAGCAGAGTCTCCATGTTCTGAGGCCTTTAAACTTGGACTGAGCCACCATTCTCCTGAGAGCCACTGGTCTCCAGCCCGCAGGTGGCCAGTCATGGAACTTCTCAGCTTCTCTGACCGCATGAGCCAATTCCCCTAATAAATCCCTCCTCAAATGTCTATAGTTATATCCATATCCATATCTACATATCTCTATTCTTGGTTCCTTTTCTCTGGAGAACGCTGACTAACACACCCTGTCATTTTGATTAAAAGTATGACATAATTGTGATAAATGTCTTTGCATTAAAACCATAACTCAAACTTCATCCAGCATTTCTTAGAAATGGAAGGACATTGGAAAGAAAAACACTCAGAGTCGTTAACCTGCTGCCCGGTACTGCTCCCTGATACGCCCTAGATGGGCTGTGTTCTTGCCGTTCATCTCTGACCCCTCCCCTCCTGTCCCTCCAGCTGTAGGAGAATGTGACCCTCAAGCCCAGGAAACCTTGCTCAGCCGGAACATTCTCAGGGGTTGCATATGTCTTCCCTGGTCTGCACTCTTGAGGCCAGGTCCTGTCCACTAGCTTGAGCACCCTAGGACTGGACATGCCCGGGGGGAATGCCTTGAGGAGTGTGGGTGACACTTGTGAGTTTCTTTGTGGTGCGGGACAGAGTCTCAATGGGAGATGGGTGGGGGACTGACCTTCCCACTTGGATGTGCTCCAATGTGGAACGTGAGACGTCCAGGAGCTCTTCTTGAATTTTCAGGTCGTTGGAAAGAGTTGTCAATACAGAAGCATGAAACATATCTAACAGTCAGTTAGCTTGTCTGGTGAAATTTCAATCCATAGGAGAGACTCTGACTCCTGGGCTGGACTTGCCTTCATGTGGTTGTATGATTTTGTGCTTTACAATGATACCTCAGTTGTCAAACAGCTCCAAGCTCTAATTTTCCACTACTCTAACAGCAAAGTTAGACAAAAATCTGCTCAGTATTTGCAGCTTCACTCTCTGGTCAAGCCAAAAGTCTAACTTGAAAAACACTGTATGGGCTAAGTGAGTAACATAGTGCATCTCCCCATGGTCGCAAAGGGGTGACGCTTCAGTCTAAGCACTGTTCTCAGCCGGACAACATCCAGTGCTTGTTAGTGTGTTAAAATATCTGTCATTGTGCTTTCTTTTTCACTTTGTATGGATAAAATATTGCAACCATGGCTCTGAAGAAAGTTAATGCTACCGGCAGTAAAGCTAAGAAGAAAACTGTTAGAACCACAATAGAGGTAAAGAAAGAAATCATTGCAAAATATGTTAAAGTCCTAGAAAAATGAATTTATAACTTCAATTTGGAGAACCAGTTATTTGGTTTTCCATTACTTCTTATGGGAAAAATATATTCAGTTCGTGAACTTTTTGATGTTTGAAACAAATTTAAGAAGACTGAAATCACACCAAGTCTCTTTTCCTACTCTAATGGGATAAAAGTGGATATTAATAACTACAGAAAAATTGTAAAATCCTCATGCATGTGGAAATTAATGTATTCCTGGAATTGAACAATTGGTGTGTCAAAGAAAATCAACAGGGAAATTAGAAAATATCTCTAAACAAATGATATCCAGTACAACAGGTAATATGGAATAAAGCAAATGCAATTATAATAGAAAAATTTGTAGCAAGAAATACCTACATTAAAAAGGAAGACCTCCAGTAAACAACTTAATTTCATACTTCAAAGAACTAGAAAAAAAGAACAAACCAGCCTAAAATTAACAGAAGGAAAAAACAATGATAAAGAATACAGCAAAACCAAAAAACAAGTATCAACACTAAGTTGGGAGGTTTAGACAAACTTTTAGATAAAATAGTTAAGAAGTAAAAGAGAAGGCTTAAATAAACAAAATCATAAACAAAAGATGGTGCAATACAGACAACAGATATGAAAAGTATCAGAAGACACTAATATGAACAACTATACATTAACAAATTGGATAACCTATAAGAAATAAATTCCTTGAAACATAGAACCTACTGAGACAGAATTATCAGAATTAGAAAGCCTGAACAGATCTATAACTAGTAAGCAAATTGAGTCAGTAATCAAAATCTCCCACCAACCAGGCGCGGTGGTGCATGCCTGTAATCCTAGCACTCGGGAAGCTGAGGCAGGAGGATCGTTGCAGGTTCGAGTCCAGCTTGGGCTACAAAGTGAGTTTAAAGCCAGCCTGAACTGCATAGCGAGACCCTGCCTCAAAAAAGAAATCTTCCACCAAAGAATCTTTTCAAACAGCAGCATCTTGCTTCATTGACAGGTTATTTTGGAGTAGGTGACTACTATTTATTATTATTCTGCCATCAAAGAACTCTTGCCTGTGCCTATTTGCATGTTTTCAGCTACTCTCTATACTGTTCAGTCTGCTGAGCTTTTGGAAGAATACTCAGGGTTGGGAGCAGAACATAGTCATGTGTTTCTCATTCCTGCATAAAACAGCTATCCGTGAGAGGACTTTTCATACAGGTCAGGCTGAAACTCCTCTCTTTCTTTTTGGGCCAATGGCAGTGCCACATCTTTTGTTCACCATCTCTGCTGGCTCCTCCTGCCTCTCTGGATACTTCTCTGCCCTTGTCCTGTCAGTTTCTGTCCCTTTCACATCCGCTTCTCAGAGCACCGTCTGGGCTTCCTGTCCTTTTTTTCCTCTACTGCTCCTCTCTGTGGTTGGACAAAAGCAGTCACTATGAGTTTCCTCTGACCTTTTCGGTGCTAGCAGCTCACGAATCAGTAACTCCAGCCTGAGTCTCTCTCCTGAGCCCCCTGCCCAGGAGGTGCCTCCCAGGCATCGTGCTCAGCTGGCTTAGCCCGCCCTCTTCTGCAACTTCTGGCCACTGGTCCCTTGGAGGAGAATCAAGAGGGCCCTCTGGCACCGCTCCCTCTCACCTGTCTGCCTCACTCCCCTCTCTCCACAGCGGTTCCTTCATGGAGGAACTCCACTTGCCACTAGTTCTGTGGACCTGACTCCCACGTAAGCAGTTCCCCTGCTCAGATCCAATTATCTCATAATTTTTTAAGGCGTGAATCATGCACGATTGGCCAAGCTTTTAAAAAGCATCTGGTGAATCTTTTCAGGAAATGAGGAAAGAAGGGACAATGATACTGAAAACATTTTTTTCAGTATTCCCAAGTCACCCAGCCTCTTTTTTGTGGCATCCTGTATACACTAATGTATTCCTCCTATGAATATCAATATTGCCCCCACTCTGGGCAGGCCCAGTGGTGAGTGCTGAGGATGCAGAAGTAAGGGTCATCTTTGCCCCAAACTTGCATCCAGAGAAAAAGAGGAGCGGGACAGGAACTGCAAGTCCTCTCACCAGGGAAGCCTTACAACAGCAAGGCCTGGGAGCCAGCAGGGTGGGGGTCCCATGGGCAGCACCCGGACTACAGAGGCTGGAAGGTCTAGGATGGGTTCTGAGTTCTATCATGCATTCACTTCATTTGTCATCCAATCACTTATAAAATGCTTTGTTAAATTGACTGCTTCCCAATTAATTGTTCTTTTATCAGCCATCTGCTCAGATACAAAATCCCCAGTGCCAACAAAACCTTTTCTTTATTATTCAAAACCTTGAAATCCCAGAGTTTGACACTGAAGGGAGATAATGTGGGTCAGAGCAAACTAAGAAGAGAAGCAGCCTTCACAGCCTGCCATGTTACTTCCAATGCAGTCAGACCTCTGGGCCAGCTGCGTGCAGTTGGCAGAGAGGCCGGGTGCAGTGTGACACATGCTCAGGTTGGCCTGCCAATGTTTTCCAGATGCCACAGCCTGTCGCTGCAAGCCCACAGTGCCCTTTTTCTGAATAAATTACAGAGCAATTACATCCTCACAGAGGGAATGCTTCCCCTGCCTTGCTGAGCATGCTGTCCCAGAAGGTCTCCGAAGGTCCCAGGGCTGCTGTGTGGGAAGGGCTCAGAGCCAGCAGCCCCAGTACTATTACCATAGGCCCCGCCTCTTTAAGGCTCCATCACAGCCCAAAGGCACTAAGCTCTGACACATGTGCCTTTGGCTGAGAGTCCAGATCCAAACTACAGCACTGCCCCACCTGGCTCCACCAGGCTCAGTGATCTCCCGCCCAGTTCTGTGTCTGTTATTGACCTCTGTAGCATTACTTATGTTTAAAGTCTTGTTCTGAAATCCAGAAAATGAAGAATCAGTGGTTACATATGTGGGGGGCAAGAGAGTGTTTAAATCCCTCTGAGGTGAAATCACTGCTCTTGTGTTTGATGTGGATGTTCCCTGGATGTCAGCACAAACCTCTGGACAGTTCCCTAAGTCCCTCCTCACACACCTTTGTATTTGTTCTTACCTGGTGGGTCTCAGGTGGCTCTCTGCTGCACTACAGGTGTGAACACCAGGAAAAATCTCTTAGTGCAACACAGTCCTGGTCATTTTACCTGATGACCCTCCCCTACGCCTGCCACATGTCAGTCACCATGTTAGTGAGGCGATCCTCCATCAAATATGTGTCTCTGAGGTCTGCTCTTCGCCTCTTTTCTTCAAAATGTGACCTCACTTCCCTTGAAATTCAATCAAGCACATCTCCCAGCTCTCCCGGATAAGGCACTCATTAAAGGGGTCTCTCAATCTGCTAAGTACAGTGCTTCCCGGCCTAACAAGCTCCTCTCTCCTCTCCAGACTATGATTGCAGACGCTGCTGCCAACTGATGAGTGAGTGTGAGATCCAGTCCTCAGGGGAGAAGATTGCAGTTATCTTGTCCGTGTTTAGAGCCCTGAGAGAAGCAGAAAGGGCCTTAAGACTGTCTTCCAGCCAGAACATGGACTCATAACCTTTATCTTCAGGGAATGCAGGAAGCAGGAAGCAAGTTGAGAGTCAGGCAGAGCACCAGGGGAGGCTTGGGGCTTCCACTGTGGCGGGGAGCCATTCCTGTATGCTAGGTGGAGCAAGAGTTTGAAGGTCTGGAGGAAAGGAAAACAGCCAGGCATCTGCACGAGTCCTCAAAGGGACCTGAAAGTGCAGTTTAGCTAAGTGTGACAGGGACAGAAAGGCTGAAGTTTTTGTAGCCTCATCCTCTGCCCCCAGCTGGTCTTTCCAAGGAAACACACTGCCTTGACACTTGTCAAGTATGCTTTCCCTGACGAGAGCGAGAGTGGGAGAAGCAGGAGGAGCAAAGGGGAAAGACTGAATCAGCCTGCACGAGGAAAGCCATCAAGACAGATCCGGAGCAAATCACAGCCACAGCTCCTTGCAGGCTGTGGGAAGGCTGAGCAGCTGGCCAGAATGAGCAGACATAGAGAAACCAGGAGAACCGGGGACCTTAGTGGGCAAGGATAGCAGGGGTTGGCCCTGGTCCACATGGTAAGCAACAGCTTGGGGAAAGCAACAGATGCAGCAGATTTTCTAGAAGTCTCTCCCATGTTGTGATGAGGTCCATGCCAGTCCCACTTTACACACTCTTGAAATTGTTTGCCAATGCTTTCTTAAGGTTGGATTCTGCCTCCCAGATGCAGCATACTGCTGAGGATGCCTTCCTGCCTGGAGAAAAGACAGCCCCCCTGCTCATTTTCCGGTAGACTAGCAGCCAGGACATGGGGCCTCAGTCTCTCACTACCCTTTAACTGAAATCGTTGACCTAGAACTGGTGAAGGAGTCATGTCACCACAGCTAGCCACTGGACTTGTGTTTTGAAAGGCTTGTGGAGTTAACAATCTCCAGTTTTGATGGCCCAAGGTGAGAAGCATCCCCTCAAAGTAGAAGGAAGCAAGGAATCAGCTCTGTGTCCAGAAGGTTAGCTTTAGGGGAAGGCCTACTGGGCCTCCCCATACTGGGGACTTGGGCTGAGCCAAACCTTTGCATAGATGTGAGGCTCTGAGGCAAGGAAAGCCTGTGAAAAGTCTCTGATAGTCTTCAGGCTAGATATGAATATTTAAGGGAGGTAGTGGTGCACAATTCTATAAAATCTGGATATTTCACAGGAAGATAGGAAGTGCTAGGCTACCCCTGAGGCCATCACCCAGCCTCATGACGGAGACTCCTGCAGGGCTGTCATGGCAGCCCTGGGTTACATAGGTGGCCTTTGTTGGGATAAGATCAAAAAGCTTCAACAGAGCTGCAGCTGGTCACTGTAGGAGCCATTTGTAGTAGAGAATGACAGTGTTTAGAAAAGTTTTCCTTTGGCACAGCTGCGTGAATTCTAGGTACTGGCAAAGCTAATTTAGATGAGGACCATAATGTCTGTGTTCAGAACACAAGTAACAACACTGGAGCCCAGGTTGACAGCGCAGACCTGGGGTACGGGACGTGTCACATGTGTGGTTAAGCCAGTTGAAGGCAGAATTTTGCAAACAAGCATTTAACAGATGGTGGTAAGTGCATTTTCCAGGCCTAATCAGAGCCCTCTGCCACTGAGCCATGTGGTCTGGGTACACCATGCCTCCGATTCACCTTCAGGTGGTGGAGGGGGCAGTACACCTCAACACCGAGCTCCTGGTGCTTCACGTGCCTTAGAGCTTGGTGAATACGCTCAGTAAGAAACCAGCCCTGCTCACGTCTTGGGGCAATGGATATGACCAGTCCTATAGCAAAGGAGAGTGGGTGGGGGGTCTACCTGAGGGCTTATCAGCAAGGGGCCTGATGGAGATGCATATTCAGAGACCCCAAGTAATTCTTCAGGACTCTGAGAAGAGATGGGATGTGTAAGGTGTGTGGTCGGGAGCAGGTGGTAGTAAAATTTTAATAAATAATTTTCCCACAGGCTGGGGAGCCTTGAGGAAGTGAGGGTTCACTCAGATTTGAAATAGCACTTGATGGTTTGAATAAGTCATACAACTTGCTCTGCTTTCATAGGGATGGCACTATCCACCTGAAGCTGGGAGGACATTCATCTGGCGTCTTGTCATTGTTATTGGCTCTTTGTGGTGGCTGCTTTCTGTTTTTTTTTTCTTTTTAAATAAAAGTACAAAAACATATTAACAAACAGACACCAATTAGCATAAAAAATAGTACAGTCACAACTGATCTATAGACAAGGTGACATGGTCTCAACAGTGGTTATTGCTTTATCCATTGATATCTTCAAAGTGTTGTTGCTGCTGTTATTTAGCAGTAGGGACAGATGATCAGCAAAAGGCCAGAAATCCCTTATGTTAACATTCATAACATATTGGGCACTTGGCTCAGGTTAGGAAGGTGCCCAGGGTTGGAGGCAGGGTCTGTCACAGGATTAGAGGAAAGTGAATTGGCCCATAGAAAGGTAAACTCTATTACCTTAGCCCTAATAATAATTTGTATTATTTTATTCCATAATCTGCCCAACTTTTAGTAAGGTTCTTCTGGTGCCAAGTTGGCAGAGCCATAAAGATGAGCAGGGCACTATCTTTGTGTTTGAAGAGAAATACCTTAAATATGAGTAATTTTAGTGCTAAACTTGCAAAGAGAAAGCTGCATGTGAAAAAGGAGGTGTAAAAAAATTCTTCGTCAGAGGATCTCACAGGGTTTTACAGAAGAGAGTAGGATGTATTTGAAGTCTAGGAGTGAGCTTTCCTTAAGGAGAAAAGGAAGGAGGAATGTTTTAGACCACCTACCAGCTCTCAGTGTTCCTTATTCCTTGTTGCAATCATCTCCCCTTTCAAGAAGGTGATCTTGACTTGGTTTTCCAATCAAATAGACTGTGTTCACCTATTAAGAGTTTGTCTACATGTGCTTCACATTCTGCTGGTGCCCTTTGGAATACACTTGCAGCAGGAACAAGATTCTCATTTAAGGACTGCACTATTCATGTCGTTTGGGTATCACACAGTCACAGAATAAGAGCACACGATTGCTTCCAAATTCAGCACAATTTTAGAGAAAGATAGAATCTTACAGCTGTTCTGAACAAGTTATATTTATTGTTTCCATTGTGCATCTGATTTTCCTCAATGTTTTCTGTTATCTATTGTCCTTTAATTACGAAGTTTTAAAAGATAAGGTTTTCTCTTAAGATTTCTGTTTGCTCCAGTGGGCAAGTTTTGCATAATGTGTATTGTGTTACTGACTGACCTCTCACCTTACCATTTTAGACATAAAATTCCTCCAAATTTATATTTCCATGGTGATGGGGGAGCCACCCAGTCCTTTATTCTCCACTCCATGGGAAGGAGAGACAAAGGCCAAACAAACAGAAAACATAGGCAAAATGTCTCAGTATTTGAAAGAGACTTTGTACAAAAATCTCCAGCAGCAGAGTTGTAAGATCTATTCCTTTTGAGAATGATCTTGAATAAAGGATCTTTAGCAAAGGAGAAAAGGAATTAAGTGTGACTTAACTAACCAGGGTTAAGAACCACCTACAGGCCGGGCGTGGTGTCACACACCTGTAATCACAGCACTCAGAGCCTGAGGTAGCAGGATTGTTGCCAAGTTCAAAACTAGCCTGGGCTACAAAGTGAGCTCAAGGCCCGCCTGAAACAGCCTGTAAGCAGAGAGAATAATAGTATTCATATTTCTTGCTATAACTAGAACACCAGAGCATTTAGAACCATCAGCCCAGAAATTCCCTCTTTTAGACATGTGGAAACATTCGCAGTGATTATTAGAAAACGTGCATGGTGGTGGGTACATAATGCCTGACATAGCACAGGAAATTATTTCTCCTGGCTTACTTGACTTGTTTTATTTTGGAAATGCCATCAGGATCAGTGCAAATGTCAGCTGCAACACAATTTCAGCAAAGAGAAGCATGGCTATATCTGCTGGATAGATCTTTTAAGAAAGAAAGTGTTCAAGGGTCCCAGGAAAGGTGTGACTCTGAGGACAGGGTACCAGATCTCTGTCTCTCTGTCTCCATTTCTGTCTCTCCATTTTTCTGTCTCATTCTCTTGCTCCTTCTCCTTTCTTTTTTCCTTCCCATCCCCTCCCTCCCTCCCTAGTTTCTGTGTTGAACAGTTTTAGAGTTCCAGAAAAAAATTAATGAGCAGTACATAGAGTTCCTCTATGTCACCTCTGGCCTCACACCACCAATTTTCCCTAATAGTGTATGAGCATGGTACGTTTGTTAAATCGACGAACCAGTATGAATACACTATGCTTAATGAAAGTCTACAGTTGACATTAGGGTTCACTTTGTGTTGTACACTCTGACAGTCTTGGCAAATGTATAAGGACGTGTGTCCAACATTATAATGTCACATAGAATAGTCTCAGAGCTCTGATAATCTGTGTTCTGCCTACTCACCCACCTCCTTCTTAATCCCTGAAACCATTGATCTTTTATCATCTCCCTAAGTATGTTTATTTGGCAATGTCATATGGTGGGGATTATGTAGTCTACCGCACTTTTCCAGATTGGCTTCTTTCACTTAGCATGGTAGGCCATTTCTTTTTTATTCCTAAATTATTCCTTTATCTAAATATATCCAAGTTTCTTTGCCTAATAACTTACCATCGGACACCTTGATTGCTTCCACATTTTGGCAGTGGAAAATAGGCTGCTATGGATATTTTTGTGCAGGTTTTCATGTGGATATAAATTTTCATCTTACTTAGGTAAGTATCATGGGGCATAATTGTGAATTCATACAGTAAGAGTACATTTAGTTTTATAATAAAGGTACAAATTCTCATCTGAAGTGGCTTTTATCTTACTACATTCCCACCTGCAACGATGTCAGTGTTTTGATTTTGGCTGGTTCATTAGGCTTGTAGTGGTATCTTGTTTTAATTTACAATTCCCTACTGACATACATTATGAAATATCTGTTCAAATGTTTATTTGCATCTCTATATCTTCTTTGATGAGTTGTTTACCCAATTATTTTGTTTGTTTAAGGTGGTTATTTTCTTACTATGGAGTTTTTAAAGTTCTTTGCATATTGTACTAGTCCTTTATCAGACATTAGTTTTGCAAACATTTTCCCCAGTCCATGGCTTTCTTTTCACCATCTTATTACCTTTCATAATACAAAAGTTTTTAATTATTTCAACTTATAAATTATTTCTGTAATGGATCATAACTTTGGTGTTACATATATAACTGTCATTGCCCAAAGAAAAAATGATCTTTTATCCTTTTTAACTTAGAGAAGATTTGTGTGTTTACAATTTGCATTTAATTTAATTTTGTGAAGGATATAAGTTAATTTTTTGCATATGGGTGTCTTGTTGTTCCAGTGCCATCTGTTGGGGGAAGGCGCTATTCTTTCTCCACTGCATTTTCTATGCTCCTTTGTTGCCTGTATATGTGTGGGTCTATTTGTGTGTTCACTATTCTGCTCTACCAATTTATTTCACTATTCTTTTGCCAATATACAGTCTCGATTATTGTAGCTTCACAGTAACGCCTGAAGTAATGTTAGTCTTCCAACTTCTGGGGTTGGCTCTTCAGCCTTTGTTGTAGATTCTTCAGCTTTCTGTCGCAGACCCATCAGCCCTCTGATATGGATTTGAATGGACACTACACTGAGCTCCAGGCCCAGGACTGGGCTTTTCAATCTCCAGCGTGCAGACACCCTCTGCAGGTTTCCTCATCCAACTCTGCGGCTGATCGTTGTAAGCCAGACTTGTAATTTCTTGTACATTTGTATATCTCGTGTTATATCTGTTTCTCTAGTAAACCCTGACTGATACAAATAACTTAATTAGTTACTAGATTGTTTTGCTGACCCTTTGGGTCTTCTTAGGTAACAACCAGGCTATCTGTGAACAAAGATCATTTATTTGTTCCCTTTCAATCAGTATACACTTTCTTTTCTTGTCTTAGTACATTGCCTGGTGCTTTCCTGCTTTCCTTGTCTGCAAAGTTAGTAGGACAATGGAGTTTTTCACTATAAAAGTTATGTAACTTATGGGTTTTTTTGTTGATCAAGTTCCCTTCTATTTCTAATTTACTGAGAGCATAAGATTTTTTCATCTTTAGCTAATTGATGAGATTGATAACATTCATTGCTCTTTTCAAATGTTGAACCAATTTTGCATTGTTGGAACAAATCCTAATTAGTTATGGTATGTAATAATTTTTATACATTGTTGGATTTGACTTGCTAATATTTTGAGGAAGATTCTAAGTTTATGTCCATGGAATAGTCTTCAGTTTTTGTTTTTATACTGTCTTTGTCTGGTTTGGGTACAGTGGCACTTTGGTTCACCAGCTTAATTCAGTCTGTGACTCTGGAGAAGATGGCCTTCGGCATGTTCTCACTCAATGCAGAATACAAAAGGAAGCAAAGTTTTACTGCACACTTCTGTCCAGGAACCAAATTGTTCAGAAACAGAAGGGTTTGTGAACTGAAGTATTAGCATACTAGGGTAGTGCCAGATGGGTTAACTTTCCTTCTGTGTCTATATTCTAGAAGAGAGTATAGAAAAGTGGTATAATTTCTTTCCTAAATATTTGGTAGAGTTTATGTGTGAATCTATATGTAACTAGGACTTTCTGTTGGAAGATTATAAATTATTGTCTTTTTCTTTAAAGGCATAGACCTGTTCAGATGATCTACTTCCTTTATGTGAGTGTTTAAGAGACTGGCCTATGCACCAGGCATGGTGGTACACGCCTGTAATCCCAGCACTTGGGAGATTGAGGCAGGAGGATCGCCGTGAGTTCAAGTCCAGTCTGGGCCACACAGTGAGTTCAAGGCCAACCTGCACTACAAAGTGAGGCCCTGTCTCAAAAAAAAGAGGTCCATATACACAAATTATCAAACTGGACATAAAGTTAGTCATAATGGTCCTTTCAAATCTTCATGAGATCAGTAATTATGGCTCTTCATTCATTTCTGTTATTAGTAATTTGAATCATCTCTTTTTTATTATTCTGGTAGATGGACTCGAAATCTATTCATTTCGTTGATCTTTTTGAAAAACACTGTTAGCTTTTGGTGATTTTTCTCTATTGATTTTTCATTTTCAATCCAAATTCTTTTTCTTTTTCTTTTTCTTTCAAGTTCTTTTTCAATTGTCCCCAATTCTCACCTCCAAAACAAGGGATGAAAAAGGCAATTTGCTGTGATAAAAACAATTCCATCTCATGCCCCAATCCCAGAGAATCTGCAGCTGTTTTAAGACACACCCGTTGATGATTGGAGGAAGGGACAGTTGAAACTGTCATCAGTGAAACATATTTTCCTCAGTAAGCAGGGGTTTCTCCAGCTTACTCGGTAGTGCAGCTCTGGTCCTCTTCCTCTCCCACGGGCACTGAACGTGCCCAGCCACAAGATGGTGGTGGGACACTGCATTTCTGTGGCTTCTGCTTTACGCTCTTTATTTTCTATCCAAAAGAGAAACTCAACATCTGGCCTCCTCCTCATCCATGGCCTGGGACTGACTAGACCTGGGAAATGGGGCTCCTGCCCAAGGGCCCGGATCAAGCATGACCAGAATCACGTGGATGATCTTAGAAAGACGAGTAGCTTGTGACAAAGTGACAGATAATCCTGGCTTAGATTTCAAGTGTGTGGTGAGTGTCAGAAGAGGTGGATCTCAAAAAAGAGAAAGAGAAGAGAAAGAGAGAAGTAGACCACAAACAGAGCTGTGCAACCCTTATTGCCAACCCTGGTGCTATATCTCAGTTTTGTTACTTAAATCAGAAAATGAAAACCTCACTGGATATCTTTGTGAGAGAAATACAAGTAGCTTTTTGGAGAAAGGAAGAAACTCCGGTAGAGCATGAATTCCCACAAGATTTACGTGAGCCAGGAAGCTGGAACCCTGAGAAATTCTTCCGGAAATGACTGAGAAAAGAGGCAGCCAGCGCCTGCGCCCTCAGAGTGTTTTGCGATGATGGTGGTGGCTGGGGAAATGAGCGCTGCTTTACCTCAATCATGAATGGGGTGGAAAACACTGGCCCCTTTGGTGACACCTGTGAGTGTGATGAGACCAGGAAGACTCTGCTGCAGGTGGACAGCACATTCTTTGTGACGTCTGCATCATCCAGGTGGATTTCTGTGTGAAGGATGGGATGGGATGCAGATTCTGAGGACTGCAGCCAGACTGTGGCCTCTTTTGTCTGTAATACTGAAATGCCATTTACCAACTGCTGCTCCGAATCTGAATTTCCATGGAGGAAAATTGCCATAGGCTGCTTCAGTAAACATCTGAGCCATCTTCCCCCTGTCCCTTCGCAGGGAAGATGATGGTGTGGAGCCTCTGCCTTCAAAACAAAACAAGAGCTGTTCTCCTAACTCAGTTCCCTGGCATGTTCCCAAAAGACAGAAGCCATTTCAGTTCATCATAAATTTTATTTTCCTCAGAGAAAGACAGAAGTTCATGAATAAAGATTAAATTCTCTTTTCTCTCAGTTCCCTGAGGAACTCACAAGACATCAGACCCCAGTCAGGTACATCAGTGTCAGGAGACATCTTTTAAGAGACAGTACTGTTTGTTTTCCCAACCGTTATCTTTAATTAATCAGAAGTTCATAAATTAAACTACTCTTCAAGCAACAGATATGCTTTCCAACTTTTTCTGAAATAGTACAATTGTAATTAAGACAAATTGTAAATTTTTTTTCTATTTTACAAATGAAGAGTTAAAGATACTTGTGGGAAAACAGACATCCCACATCAAAATCTGAGAAAATTTTTAAGACTGTTCATGATCCATGGAGGCAAAGTGTTCAAATGATTATTGCCAGTTTCTCTCCCTCCCTCTCCCCCGCCCCTCTCTCTGTCTCTCTCTGTCTCTCTCTGTCTAGGATCTAGGTGTCACATCAAATGGAGTCTTAACAGGATACAGCTGAAAGGGGTAGAATTGCAGACCATTCTCTATACATTTTTATTGGAGCATATTAATTTTATAAAAATTAGGTTAGTTATGGCATTCTCATACATACATACAATACATTTTGATTGTACCCATTCTCATATTACCTTCCCTTCTGTCCTTCCTTCCCCTGTCTCCTTTCCTCTTTTCTAACAGCAGTCAATCTCCTACTTGCTTGCCATCTTTGCTGCTGTTGCTGTTTTAGATCACATATTAGGGAAAACGTGAAATACCTACGAACTGCTTTCAGCAGAAATTTCATATCCTCATATAGCAGTGATATAAGTAGTTTTCATTCCATAATGTAGATTGCTGAGCCTGTTGTAATGAAGGGGGTGTTAGCACAGCTTTGTTTTTATGGGAATGTGAATTGCTGACATCCTTTAAGTTCTATTTTCCCTTTAAGACTTTCCACCACAATCTCACTTCCTTGGAGTCACCCAGAGCAAAGACCAACCAGTGAATGTGGCTGCACTATCTTTCAACTTGTCTTGGCCCCTCTGGGAAAGCAGTCACATCCCCTCCCTGCCTTTCTCTGGCTGCCCTGAGGCCCCTGCAGAGCTCTGTGGAGGACAGGAGGTCACCCCCAGTGAATCAAGGCAAGGCTGCCTTTGAGCAGCAACTATGGCAGGAAGCTGAGGGGAGGGACACCAGCTCTTTCAAACTCAGGGGACACGGCACAAAGCTTGCAGGCTGTGGGCCTTATGAAATATGATTTTCACTACATCTTTGAAATGCAGAGCTCACATAAGGCCATGTTGCTTCACATACAAGACTGTGGCATTTGTTTCTGAGTTTTCAGGCTGATATGGTGCCTACTAAGTCAGTATCCATTCTACCTCTTCCATCACCAAGCATTACATACTCATTGCCAACCTCTAGTTCCACGGGAACCACGTCCCCATCTCTGGAGCTGACCACCAGGTCTTCTTCATAGAGTCCACTGGAAAATGGCCTCCTTCCTCGTGTCCACTTCCGTGGTCCTTAGTAATTTGTTTGGTGAATGGGGGAAGTGGTATTTGCTCCAGGTTATCTGACAAGATTGTTGCAAGGATTAAATGAGATCATGGAAGTGTGTGGCTTGTGTTTGCAAGGAATGTTTTTCATTCATCCTGTATCGACCCCACACCAGTACTTGTGAAGTCATGCTTTCCTGCGCCTGCAAAGACCTAACAGATAGTAGGTGCAAGGAAGAACTTTGTTTCTAAGAAAGACCTTGGTTTGTGGCTTTGGCTCATTTCCTGATAGAAATACATAGGAGGTGTGATCAAAATAGATGGTGTATGTTTAATTTAAAATTTTACTACAGTAAAAGACACTTTGGTATTATGTTATGAACACACTTAACCCATTGCTCTGCTACTTCCCAAAGCAAATCTGAAAATCATTTTTTATGAATGTCTTTACAGGTGTGATAAAAAATACAGTGCAGGCAGACGCTGAGTCTGCAGGGTCATACAAATATTATGGTATGCCCTTTTCCCACTTGTCCACCACATCTGGCACTATGCAGCTCTGGCTCTTCCCCAAAGTCAAAAGGACCACGGAAGGCAAATGTGATCATTGGAGGATATCGAGACAGCCACTACCACCCAGCTGAAGGCATTCACGGAAGAGGACTTCCAGGACTGCTCCATAAATAAGAAGAAGGATGGGATACGTGTATTTAAAAGAAGGGAGATTAATGATGATGTGTCTGTCACTAAAAATTTTTTAATTTAAACATTTCCTGTACTGTTCAATCAAAACATATATTGCTGCCTTGGTCTGTTTAAAAATACCAATGTGAGGTGCCCACACTGGCTCAATTCCTGAAAACATTTAGCAACCAGCACTAAGGAACCTGGACGGGCAACCCCAGCTCATCTCTGGACATGGCCCGGGATGAAGGTCATGAGCACTCAATAGTTCTATGCCAGAACCTGGACCCAGGCTGACTTCCTCCCAGGCCAACTCTGCACCCACTTGGGAAGGTACCTTGTGTGGGGCTGCTCCCCTCTTTACCTCTCTGCCATGTCCACCCTGATTGGACGGGGAGTCAGGTAGAGGTGGCTCACAGGACACATTTTTAATCACAGGGACTTTTCTTATATTAAGCCACTGGTAGCTTGAAACTGGCCATGGTAGAAGCACATTCCCCATAGAGGTGAGTGAGGCTGAGTCAGGAGAGGTGCTGCCACACGTCAGCACAGGATGGAAACTGCCTCTCTCATCCACTGCAGCATGTGACACCAGACTCTACCACTAAAAACAGAAAGATGTTCAGTACAAAGACATCCACAGAGGGCCACTATCTCAAGGCTCCCCCCAAACCAATCTCTGCTCTGCTTTTACCTGCCTGCACATGAATGAGGCGGCTCCTGTCTTCATGGATGGAAAGGCTGCTGGACCTGTGTCTCTTGCAAAGTGGAGCCTAGACACCAAGAAAAGCAGGATGCCCTTCCTGCCATTAGTTTAAGACTTGCCTCCTGACCACTCGTTTCTGCCACAGTAGAGATCTTTTTCTAGAATGATCAACAGTGCAAAACCATTCCCTTCAGATCTGACTCTGTACCGAGGGCTCTGCACCCTGTGGTTCCAATGGGCCCCGGCCCACGTCCTAAGCCAGGCAGTCAGTGTCAGGCTTATATCTAAATGTCCTCCCCAGGCCAGTGCACTCATAGGTGGGGCTTTGGGGAGGTGACTGGACCATGGGTGCCTGATAGTGGGTCCTGGGTGCGTGATACAGGATTAGTCCAGTGATGGGTTCATAGCTGGGTGTGCTGTTGGGAAGTAGAGCCTGATGGGAGGAGCTTGGTCCCGTGGGCATTCCTGGAACAGTATTTGTCCTCTCCCCTCCTCACGTCAGCCCACTTCACTTCTCACTGCCGTGTCATGAACTCTTTCTTCTCTGCTGTGACCCTCTGGCACGCTGCCCTGCCTTGGAGCCAGCCAGCTATGGACTGAAACCTCTACAAACTGTGAGCCAAATAAATCATTCTTCTTTCTCCTTCTGGGTATCAGGTATTTTGTCGCAGCAACAAGAAAGTAACTAAGACAGTCAGCCTCAGCAGCACACCAAGTATGACTAAGAGGTACTTTATTTACTGCCCTGCTCCCTGAGTCTTTCTTCATTGAAGGTTTAATCCCAGCCTTGTTTAACCTGATGTCACCTACCTACATAGAGCTGTTACTTCTTTTCAGCCCAAAGATGTGATGGTTTTAAATGGCCACAGGTGATAATAAGAAATACGAATGTGAAGTTGTGGGCCTTGGGACCCACCATCACAAGCTCTGTAATGCCGCACACCGTGGGAAGCACATCACAAGCGAAGGCCAGCACTCTGAGCCAACTTCCATCTGGGGAGTGCAACCCAGCGTTATGAGCCCAGGTGCAGGCCCTCAGTGGGATTCTGCATCTCTTAGCCCCTCTCCAGGTGGCTGGATGGGGGCACCAACTCCCACTGTAGGCCTTTATGCCTTCATTCCTAAACTAAAGCCACCTGCCCTGGCAAAGCAACACTGCAACACAAGCCAGGTTTGCCCTTTGGTGTGGTTAAGGAAACTAGGAAAACAGGAAAGTGTAGGGGAGAATGTCACACAGAGAAAGTGGAACTGTGAGATGGAGATGAAACAAGACAGTCAAAGCAGGAGAGGCAGTATGTGAGGCCACAGGGTGGCTGAGGTTCCAGGAACCTGGTTCTTTGCTGCTGTCACATAGTTAGGTTAACGGAGAAGTTGGAATATGGACCAAAGGCTGACAGTCCAAGGCTTCCAAGTCCTCTGCTCTCTCCCAGCCTGCCCTTCTCAGACAGCACATCTGCAGTAGTTCCTTTCCCCGTGGAAAAATCGCTGGAGTAGGGATCCACTCTTCTGGGAGTTAGAGCTGTGCTCTGAGATGATATGTCTTTGTCTCTTGAGTGACTTGACCTTGAGAAGCATTTTAATTGCCACTTTTTCCATTGCACAGCTACGACTGTCTTACACACACACACACACACACACACACACACAGTAACAGGATGCTTTACAATGATTCGAATACCAGCATGAAAAAGAGAAATGGCAGAAGCCTTCACGAGAAGGTCACTAAAACCAGTCCCAATATTTGGAAACAAACTCCAACTGACACTACCACCTGGTCTGAAAAGGTGGCCTGGCATCCTCCTAACACATAGTGTGGGTCACCGCTGCCCTGTCCTATGAGGCAGAGGCTTGAGGAGCAGGCTCAGGGACCTACAGCCCATGCTCAAACCCCAAGGTCCTGGCCTTTGTAGGCTTGCCTGGAGCTGGCCATGAACAAGTCAGGCAGCAGTATCATTGCCCTCCAAGGCTGGGCAAGTGGGTGCAGCTCAAGCTCTGAGCTGTGTCCGGTGACAAAGCCCTCAGCAAGCTCTATGGACAGTGTGAGCACAAGGGTGAGCTCTGGTCTAATTAATCCTGTATAGATTTAGATCCAACAGCACTGGCACCATGGGCACCAGAACACAACTAAGTGAACCTACAGCTTTGTCCTCTGCAAAACCACAGCAGTTGTGTATGTGTGGAGGAGGGTACTGCCAAAAGGGTTAGTGATATTACCATGGTCACTACTGGTTTGTAAAGAAAAGCTGTTTAGCTGGATGTGGTGGTTCATGCCTGTAATCTCAGAGCTTTTGGAGCCTGAGGCAAGGGGACTGCAAGTTCAGGCCCTGCCTAGTCCACTTAACAAGACCCCATCTCAAAATAAAAAAGTGAAAAAGGGTTGGGAATGGGGATGTAGCTCAGTGTAAAGGCCGTGAGTTCCATCCCCAGTACCGCAAAGCAAATGAAAGAGAGAAAGAGGAAGGAAGGAAGGAAGGAAGGAAGGAAGGAAGGAAGGAAGGAACTTTTCTCACAACCCTTTAATACTTCCGTATGCGTCAGACTCCTGGTTGTGTCTGGGCTCCCCTACTGCACAGTGTGCCCACTGAGTCCACAGGAAAACAGAGACCATGTTGTGGGTGAGTGTGGGGAAGAGGAGAAGCTGTCCGAGCAGGAAAGGAGGGGATAATAATTAGAGTAACTCTTGGCTCAGACCCTGTTGCAGGGAGAGGCTGAGACACAGCACCAAGGTCACCACCAGGCAAGAAAGAGGTGATGCCCGAGCAGCTCACAACTTGCAAGTGGGGGTCTTCTCCCCAACCATCTGTGCCCTTTGAACTGCCCTATATGGTCTCTCCCTGACCTAGATCCAACTTTTCAAAACCTCATTTGTTTTGGGGATTGTTTTGCCTCCTCTGATTTTAGCAAGATCATAAAGCCCAATTCCTTCACCCAAGGGCATGACTCAGTTCCCTAGAAAGTACCTTGAAGTCTGAAGGAAGGACCCTGGTCATGAGGGAAATATGGATGTTATCAAGGCAGTGTGAGCCCTGCTGAAACCCTGCCAAGGGACACGAGCTCGTTTGGCCCTCTGCGCCAGCACAAATGGCCTGCGGAGGAGTTTGCACACAAACCTTTGCTAAGTAACAAAGGAGCAAGCAGGGAGCAGAATAAATAGCACTGCAGCGAGGCGGGCAGTGCACCTCCTTCACCGAGCCCCTAGCGTGGAGCTGTGGCCGAGCTGCTTGCTTTGTGACTGTCTCTGCGGTAAGGCCTGAGCATGCGTGGGACGGGGCGGGTGAGGCAGTGTGGACCCTGCAGCATCTGCCCAGCTGAGGCTGAAACAGAACACCAACAGCCCCGTCCGGGGTTAGTGCTGCTGCACAGAGTGCAGATCCCAGGTGTCCATTCGTGTGTGAGATGCACCCATGCTGTTTGCAGTGCCGAAAACCACCTCTTCCAAGCACGGTATATTCTTCTTTAAAAATGCCCACACGGGGTATGAGTTAGTTTTTGCATTCCTATGTATATAACGTCTGAATTATAACTTTTTTGTTTTTAAAAAGTGAAATAGATTTTCAAAAAGACCGAAGAAGATTAAACTCCAAATTGGATTATAGTTTAACAGTAAGTGACAGGTAGGGTTTTTCTGATACCGTATTGTTTGTAAATTTGGGGGGGGAAGTGACTCTGGAAAAGACGTTCAGCCCGATTCTTAAGGCAAAACAAGTACAGTGTGCTCTCATTTATACCGGTGTCGGAACATGTGTTGTGCTCTCCTAGTACCGCTAGAGGGAGCACGGGTAACTGACATGCCTGGATTTCAGTGCGAGCGCCCTAGGATGCCCACAGTTCCATCCTGGAGGGCATAAACGTGTCTGTCTCGGCAGCTGTTCTGGAAACACGCAGAAAGAACTAGGTCACGACTACAGAAGAGCAGAGTCCACTGTCGGGGTGTGCTTCTTTCCTGGCGATTCAGCACAGAGCAGACAGTGAAACGCGGTTTGGTCCTGGGTGGAAACCTTGAGGGCAAGAGCATCCAGAAGCCAGGCCTCAAGAAGAACAGCTCCCTTCTATCTCCCTCCCTGGGGCTCAGGGAGAGACGAGGGTGCTGCTGTGGAATCCAGGCAAGCAAGAGCTGAGAGGGGGTGGGGTGCAAAGGGAAAGGTGTGCAGGGTGTCCGGGGAAGGACACAAACTCCGCCACTGGTCCAGTTCTTTCGGAGGTCTCCTCAGATCCAGAATGAGAAACAGTTCCTGGATCCTAACACACAGGAGGAGCTTCCTACAAGGGAGTCCTGTTTATTTTCTAAGGAGGTGCATGAGAAATACTGTCTGCACTCAAGCTAAAGTTGTTATGGTTTGCTTCTAGATGTCTGCCAAACCCTCATGGGGTCATAGGTGGGGCTTTTTCAGAGATGGCTGGATCTAGAGTGTGTGATACTGGGATTGACTCCTGGTGCAATGGTAGGCTCAAAGGCACTAGGATTACTCGTGTGAGTGCTTCCTGCCCTAAGCAGCAGGTTACAATAGAAGGATTAAAATATAAGGGTTACAAAGAGCTATAACTGTCCCTTGTTTCTTTGTTGCCTTCCATCTGCCATGAGCTGTTCTCTGTGAAGCCACCCTGCCTCAGAGCCAGCTGAGGCCTGAAACTTCTACAAACTGAGAGCTAAATAAACCTTTTCCCCTTTAACCCTGGGTGTGAAGTATTTTGTCAATAAGACAATAAGTAATTTATTTCTCTCAGAAAGAAAATAGAATGTCCAAGTTACACTATTACTTCCTCATCTGTTTTCTAGGAAGAAGTGCCTTCCTTCCTGAGGCGTGACTTAGAAGCAGAGTGCTGTGTGCTCCCCAAAGGATCGTGATGGCTTAGCAAAGTTGCATGTGGGATGCCAGTGCAGAACTACAGGACTTATACATTTCTTCTGTTTGTTTTTCTTTTTTCACAAAACAAGAGAGGTTATACACTCTTTTCTAATTTGCTAAGCAAACTAAAGATTGATTATGAAAAAGAAAATGAATGATACCAGTTTCCTTTGGTCTGCAGAGGAGGAAACAGGTTTTCCAGTTGGAAGTCAGCAAGAACTCTGGGGCCAGCTCGGGCCTCACAGCATGGAAGTTGTACTTGCTTTTGCTTGAGGTTAAACAGTTCTAACTTAAATTTCCTGTGTCATAACACCTTCAATGTCCCTTTGAATAATAATTTCTCATCTTATTCATGCTGTTGGCTTCACTGGATTCCAGGCCAACATCTTGAGTCAGCACTCATGTGGCCATGTTACTTGCCCACTGTACTTCATGCCAGGCTTTGCATAAAATAACACTACCATTTTAGATTTTTATTTTTCTGTTATGCTTTTTGGAAAGTCCCAGAACATTTTGTACAAGAGCAATTAAAGAGTAAAGGCTTATATTCCCCTTTGAGTAATAAATCACTCACAGACCAATGTTTCCCTTGTAAATGAGCCCAAGTTTAATATCTAAGATTCTGACTTCGCTTTTTGAAAGCTGATTGTGTCTATGTCCTAAGTGGATGGTATTTATAACTCACTCTGAAGCTTTAACTAGAAAAATTTAGGACTGGTATAGCTTCTGATAAAATATGTGTATATTTACTTATACATGCCCACCCAATAAGACATGCATTCTTAGTGGGATACCCCACTGATGGGATGAAAATTGGTTTCTACGGGTGAGGAGGATTGTACAAAAACGTTGGATCCTCTACTAGGAAGGCTTAGCCTCACCCAACAAAGTCTCACTCCTTAGTACTGAATTTTTCTCATTCTAGAGAAGCTTAATTTAAATTCAAATGATTTTAATTAATTTAACATTTTATATAAATGTGTTAATGAATGTAAATGAAATTTAAGTTTGCTTAACTTTTCCTCTTTAAAGGTACAAAAATGAAAAATGAGAATGAAAATGAGAAAAAGTCAAGAAAACAGCAAGGCGAGGGTGGGAAGGTGACGGTGACCTCCGGGTGGTGATCTTGCGCACAGTCCTGCCTCCCAGATGGCCACACGCAGCCAGGCATCACCGCCCCCTGTGCTCTTCCCTTGCCTTTGTGGCAGCTCTGACCCCACCCTCCCTCCCCTCTAACGCTAGCAGAGGACGCCGACTCCCCAGGCCCGGGCTGTCCTAGCATTGCAGCCACCTCTGTTCCATCTGCCCCTCCACGTTCCTGACACATCGTCCTCACTCAGATCATATGCTGGGAAATTCTACCTCATCTTTAAGATTCTACTCGGATGCCTCCATAGCCTTACTCAATTTCCCCAGCTGGCACCAGTCTGCGATGAATATCCCCATCCCTATGCCCTTCGTGGCTCTAGGGCTCCTGTCACACCCTGCTTACTGTGGGCTGTGTCGGTGACTCTCTCTCACCCCTTATCCAAAGCCTCCGTGCAAGGAGCCTTGCAGCCAGCTCAGGCCTCGGAGAGACATCCGCTCCTCCACGGCCGCCATGCTTGCTTAAACAGAGCTCAGAACACTTCTACATGTTGAAAAGAACTTCAGAAAAAATAGTACCCGGAGACAACAAAAAAGATCACTAAACTTTCCACAGTGCTTCCTCTGGGATTTGATATAATAAGCAACTTGACGCGTGTTTTCTCTGTAATTTCCATACATTTGAATATGAAACTAATCTTTTCAAATCAGAAATAAATAAAATTTGCTTTTATTTTTAAAAAGAAGGTAGGTACACTCAGAAGAAAACTCTGTTCAGAGCCAAGAAGTTTTCCCCGTATGGAATGTGGTAGGTCTCAACTTCCTGGAAAAGTACAAGCAGGTGAACATGTGGCACACCTCTGTGTCACTGAGGCCCTCAGGGGACAAACACTGGGACAGCCACAGGAAACATGAAGGCTGTGGTCATTGCTCAGGAGCAGTTTGCAGGAACAAAGTGCCTGCCTGACTCGGGGCCAGGAAACTATGCTTCTGCCAGGAATCCAGATAACCCCAGCATGGCTGGGCCACTGCACTCACTCTGAATGACTCCCGGGTAGATGATGACCTGTGTCTTGAGGACGTATCCGTGAAAACCTGCCCTATCCTTGGCACAGGAGTGTGCTCATAGAGGGGGATCAGGTGACTGAGCCTGCCTGGGAGTCTGCTTTTCTCTCAGCTCCTGGGGACTCAAACTAATGCCATGACAACTCACTGGCTTGATGAACACATGGAAAACACCGTGGGCACCGTGAACAGAGTATTATCTCAACTTGGAGAAAGATAAGTGGGTGTTTGTTGTAAGCTCTGAGGTCCTCAGAAAATAGGGCAGCTGTGTTAATGCAAATCAGTGCTGTGTTCTCTGGTACAATTTTTATTAGCTCTGAAGGAAGCAAATCTCAGTGCTCAGTTGGGCTCCTAGGAGTCTGCTCTTTCTCGTCAGCTTGGGAACACATGATTCCTCTCAAGCCTACTCTCTCAAAAATGTTAAATATTGCCTCTCAGGATAACAATTTTGAAGAATATATTATTGTACCTCTAAATCATGTAGTTCTTTTCATCACAATAAAATAAAACAAAGCCAACAGCAAGAGGCATAACACAAGCAGCCAGAATAAGTGATATTGCTAAGTTCTGATTTGTTCCTAACACGGTCAGGTGGCTTTGGTTCTGCAAGGTTTTTTTTTTTCTCATTTACAGCACCATCACCCTTTTGCACTAGTTGGGGATCAAGCCTAACAATGTCTAGAAAGTCCATCTGGATCTGGTGAAAGCATTTGCCTCCTTTCTATTCTCCTAAAGAGCAGCCCCTCTCAAGGAAGCACCTGTGAATTCTGTCCAGAATCTGCCAAGCTCAGTGTAGAAGACGCCAGGTGAGTTCTGGAAGGCTGAGAGCAAAGGTGGGGTCACCACGGAGTCGAGGGGGTGGCGCAGAGGCAATGTGTAAATAAAGGGCCTGGAGATGTCATCCAACCTGAGACTGCAAGGTGATTCAGACCACGGGCCCTAAAGGAGGCAGGGTCTGCTGGAAGTGGAGCCCCTGGAAAGCTCCGCAGACCTGCTGCTAGGCTGGGAAGCAGACCCAGAGGCAGACACAGCCCAAAGGCAGGAGAGTGGCACCTGCAGCCCCCGGCAGGCACGAGGTCACTGTCTCACCCACCTTTAACTTTTTTGTCTCTCATTCCATGCAGTTCTCTGAGCTTTATTCCTTGTTTGTGTAGAAGTTACTACAGCGGTTACTTCAGAAGATTCCACCCCCTTCAAGGCACCAACGTTGTCTCTAGGCTGATGATTTTCACTTGCGGTTTTCTCAGTCTTGAGTTAGACTGAGCACGTCTCTCTGTGAGAGCACCCGGCTTGTTTGAATTTGTCCTACTCACCTGTCTGCTCTCTCTCCCTCCTCTTCTCCCTTTTGCTCATCCCAGGCTGAAAGTCTCCCTTTGCCTCGCTTTCCTCCTCCTCTCCTTTGTGTCTGCAGCTGATACCGCCTCCTCGGGGTCCCCGGATTGCATCGCCTGCTGTATCTGTGTGTTGGGTCTGCAGAACCCTGCAGTTATCTTGTCTGTGTCCTTTCCAAGGTTGAGATCCAGGGAAGAGCAGCAAGCCTCAGTTTCTGCTGAGAAAATGATGATAAAAGCCTGAGAAAGTGATCATAAGGAAATGTTGCACAAAAAGAGAGTCTTCTGAATTATCAAAATGGACAAAAGTTTAAATAAATATTATTTTACCTAAATAAAATGTAAAAAGTAAAGGAGGAAACGCTAAGCCATCTAAGCAGAATAAAAAAGAGCAGGAAAAGCCTATAGTGGTTACACTGCCAAAAGCGTAGTCCGTGAAAAAGAAGAATTCATAAGCTGGATTTCATTAAAATTAAAATGTTCTCTTCTTCAAAAGACCTCGTGGAGAGAAGGAGATAACAGGATGTAGACTGGAAGATAGTACTAGCAAAACACAAACCTGATAAAGAACTGATATCCAAAATACACCGAGTTTTAAAAATCCAGAATAAGAGAACAGTCCAATTAAGAAATAGGACTTATAGGAAGATGGTGACTGGGTAAGTAGCAGAGAAAGATCCCCCCAGAGGATCGCCACCCAGACACTGGAATATGGCAACATGAGAAAGACAAGAAGGACAGAAGCAAGTCTCCTAGTCCCAGGAAGAATTTGAAATGAGAATTGAAGCCCTCAGAAAAAGCAAACAAGATCCCTCCCAAAGGAAAAGCTTGGGTGGTGGCCGCCTTGTTACAGTTAGAGGAAGAGGAGGAGGTGAAAGAGGGCGTCACCACTCCCTACACACCCTCAGCCCACTCTCTCATTCCTACACTCACAGCTTCAGCTTCGGAAGCCCGAGCTTGCAGGATCCTCCTGACTCAGCCAGAGGAGAGCGGAATTCCCATAGCTGGACCAAAACCGGAGCAGAGAGCACAGTCCGGAAAAGAAGCAGTGGCTGTTGGGAGGTGTTGTCAAACCCAGCTTGACGAAAAAAAGGTACAACAGCCAGTAAAGCAGAATGCCCACTTTGCAACAACCTGCCCTAATCAGTGCCCTGAGGCAAGGCGGAGACAAAGCAACCAGTACATAGCCTGCCACACCCAACTCTGCACCTGCCCCAAGGCTGTTTCCTGTCTCACAGAAGGCCCTCTCCCCTGTGAGAGCAACTACCAGCAGAGAGCAGCAGAGAGCAGCAGAGAGCAGTGGCAGTGACCCTAGGGCAACAGCAATTCCCAGGGATCCAGCCAATGAACAAATGGGACCTGGAGCACAAGAGAGAGGTGTAGATGGAGGTGGGCCAGATGGCCCTGCACCCTTCTCACTCCAACACCAAGCAGGAAACATGAATTGAGTTACTAGGCTTCAGCTCCTACCCTGAACTCCCTCTGTGAGCACCTTGAGACTTGGTGCCCCTTGTGCCCAACACATGTTTCTGACAACAACAAGCTGAGTTCATGGGCTTCAGGACCCACTCTAAACTACTAATATGAGCACCAAGAGGGACTTCATACTGCTTGCATATATGAACCTTGTATGAATCCATAGTGACAAATTATACAAAAAGCAGCAGTTCTGGAGTCTGAGAGATGACAACACACTCTACACAGAAGACCCAAGAAACTCCTCCAATTATCTCCTAGAACTAATAACTAAACTTAGTACACACCCTGGACTACCTCAGTGAGCACGGGTGGGGGAGACCTCACAACAGTTGTGCCCAGCATCCTAAGTATGCCCAATTATTAGCTGTGTAAGGGGCGGGGAGCACTGGAGATCAAGAGGTGGGAGGAGGCAAAGACCTGGAAGTAGGGTGCAGACCCAGTCCTCTATCTGGGTGGGGATAGCCTCCAAAGGGTCATAGGTGGCCTGCAGGGAGACACTGGTGGCCTATGAGGGGATCCCAGGGGCCCTGACAGGGAGCTCAGGAGCCTATAGGGGAAAGGTATTCCCCGCAGGCTGCATGAAAACCCTGAGGACCTGGACCAGGGCCCCAGGTGCACAGCAACAAGGCAGAGCCTGGCAGTGCCCATGGGTGACCCCATGGACTCAACCAGACACCCAAGGCCTCGACAGCTTGTCAGTGGGGTGCTGATCATAGTGTGCCTGGGTCCCTGACCATGTACTGTCATTGAGATTGGGTGCTTTTCCACCTAATACCATAGTAATTTGTGTGCATCCATGTTTGTTGCAGCATAATTTGAAGCAACCCTGTGTCTTCCCAATGTGAGAGCCTGAGGAAATAAATAAAACCAAAAAGTACAGTCTTTATCAGAGGGAAGATGACTGATTGGGTGGGAGAATAACAGAGATGAGGGTGGAGAAAATTGTTTGATTAATCATATGTGTCTTTATTTGTATAACAGTAACAAATGTAAAGATAACATTATGTAATACAGCATCCATTGTTAATTCCCTACTATCTTCTCTATAATTTTGTATTTCCTTTATTGTTTCTGTGTTATTCTGGTTTATGTCTGTTTGGTTGTTGATATATCTCCATTCTTTTGTCTTTAAAATAAAAAAAAGAAACGGGCCAAAGACTTTACCAATAAAGATATATAGATAGCAAATCAGCATATGAACACATGCTTTGCATTATATGCTATCAAGGAAGTGCAAGTTAAAACAACAGTGAGATAGCTGTACACTGATTAGAATAGTCAATATCCAGAACGACAATACCAAATGCTGATGAAGATGTAGAGCACCAGGAACTCTCGCTCATTGCTAGGGACAACGCATAACAGTACAGACAGTAGGCAAAATATTTGGCAGCTTCTTGTAAATCTAAACATAGGCTTACTATCCCATGCAGGAATCACTCCTCTTGGCATTTACCTAAAGGATCTGAAAACTTAGATCTGCACAAAAAACCTACACACAAATGGTGACTATAACTTTATTCATAACTGCCAAAATTTGAAGCAACAAAGATGTCACTCCCTACTTGAATGGATAAGCAAACAGATACACAATACTCAGAGTTTGTACAAGTACTCCTGTGTAGACTAACACTCATTTCCTTACTATTCCCCTTAGACTCTGGCACATGAAAGACAAACTCAACACCATTTACCAAACTAAAACGAACCAAGGGCTGGGGATATAGCTCAATGGCGCAAGCATCTGCCTGGCAAGTGCAAGGTCTTGAGTCTGATTCAATGGTATAATAAATAAATAAATAAATAAATAAATAAATAAATAAACTGACTAATCAAGTTTGGAACATTTTCCTCTTTATCAATTTTGATGAAACTCACACAACGAGAGATAATTCTGTTCTGAAAGTGAAAGAGAACCAAAGCTTATTTCTAAATGCTCAGTGCACCCTGAGAGGGATGCTTCCAGGAACTGCTATCTGTAACTGCATTTCTCTTGGTGCATTCTAGTCTAACAGAATTTTACAGTCTTGGTCTATCTTTTGTTTTGTTTTGCTTTGCTTTGTTTCTGTTATAACAGAACACCTGAGACTAGCTAATTTTTAAAGAATGGAAGTTTATGTCTGACAGTTCTCAAGGCCAGGAAGTTTAAAATCAAGGCACTGAAAGGTTTGATGCCTGGTTTTCAAGATGGCTCCTTGTTGCTTGGTGCTCCAGAGAGGAGGAGCGCTCTGTGCTCACATGGTAGAAAAGAGCAAACCCATGTCATAAACTCTTTTTATAGCAGAATTAGCCCAGTTATGAGATCACGGAGGGCAGAGCCCCTGTGAGTTATACACTTCCTTTCAGGCCCCATCTCCATACTGTTACACTGGAGTTTAGGTTTCTATTATGGTTTATATCTAGATGATCCCCCAAAACTTCATGCACTCTTAGGTGGGCCTTTTGTTTTTTGTTTTGTTTTTAGTAGTTGGAATTGAAATCAGGACCTCACACTTGCCAGGCAGGCATTGCACTCCTGAACTAAATCTCCAGCCCAGGCTGGACTTTGAGAAGGTGATAGCTTATAGCTGACTTGCAGTTAGGAAATGAGGTCTGGTGGGAAGACGAGGGTAGCCAGACCATAAACAGCTCTCCTCCACCATACACCTCAGCCATGCTGCGTTGCCATGGAGCCAGCCAACGGACTGAAACATGAGTCAAAATAAACCTCCCCTCTTTTAAGTTGTGGGTGTTGGTTATTGCATCTCAGAGAAGACAAAGTGACTAAGATAGTTTCTAGCATAGAAAATTTGAGGGGAGAAAACACTGAAACCACAGCAGAGAGCAAAAGCTTTGAATATCTTACATACCCTATCAGGGAGTCCTTTCCTTTCTTCCTAATGAAACCCAATTTCTTAATAATGTTACCATTATGCATTCCATATCCTTGAGAGCACATTATTACTATTGATTGAGTGAGAATTAGGCATTGAATCTAACACGAGGCAGAGGAGAAGAGAGAGATAAACAGCAAGAGATAAAAGTTTAATACAGGCATGGACGGAGTCAGCACCCAGACAGCTGTGCTGGCTCTCTGAAGACAAAGGACGGGGTTGGAGATTATATGCACTCTGAGAGGAGGGGACGCAGGGTAGCTGATGTAGGCTGCTTGGCATACCTTGCTAAAGGGGGATTGGATCATTGTTGGCCTGCATGGGCTTCAGCAAAGGCAGCTGGAAAGAAGAAATTACAGGGATCTCTGGGAAGAAGGAGCTAGGCACCACTATAACTCAGCATTGGCCTGTTGCCATGAGGACTGGGCAGGTCTCGGGTGGGAAACCTATCATTATGACTTTCAAAGTTCTTAAACAGCTAAAGAGAAAGAGAACAGGCTACTCAAACACTGCAAAGCCCTGTACCAGTGTGGCTGTTATAGCAAAGGAACAATTTTTAAAATTACAGTTGCTTGCGGTGGAATGATTAAGGGAGAAAGAAGTGAAAGGTCAGGATAAGGGATAGCACAGGGTGAGACCTTGGGTGTGGAAGTTTATTCTGAGTTGCAAATCATTGCAGTTTTTGAGCAGAGGAGTGATAATACGGCTTCTGTTTCAAGAGAATCAAAGACAATGGACTGTAGGGGATCAGGAGGGGAAGGATCCTGGTCAGATTCACAATAATGCAAAGGGATGTGGTCCAGAGCAATAGCATAGAGGTGGTGAGGAGCTGCCAGATGTATTGTTGATAAATTCAATGAAGAGTCCCCTTCCTTCTGGTAACCTTCATGCGCTGTCAACAATCTACCCAGTGAATGAGCCCCCAAAATGGAACATATTCATAGTAACTACGTCAGTGTCCTCATTGCTAAGTCCAGCAAGTGAGTCATTTGTGTGTATGTTCTTGTTGCTTCTTTATCTTGGTTATTAGCCACATTTTCTTGCTTTAGTACTAATAATTTCTTACTGTATGCTACTTATTGTGAATGCTACTTTTTTGAGGACTTAAATTTTGTTCTTTTCTTGTACGAAGTGTCAAGTTTTTCAGACACTTTTGATCTTTTCTCTTTTGTAAGGAAGTTCTACCAATACCAGTGATGGTGAACCTTTTAGAGCTTGCAATGATACAACCTCCCGTAGCACATGTGCAGAAGATTTGCCACTACTAGTCCCCACTAGCTCTTACTGTAGGGCTGGGAATAGCCTTTGTCAGGACCCAACTACACGTCCAAGGTCTCTCCCTGCTAGTAGCTCCGCTTCCCCAAACATTACTTTGTGCTTGTGCTTAACATTTAATGTTGTAATTAGCATCATGCTGATTGCTAGAAAATTTGGGCATAGATTTTTGTTTTTTGTTTGTTTTGCAGTACTAGAATTGAAACTAGGACCTTTGCACTGAACTAGTCCCAGATCCTTTTTTATTTTTGAGATAGGTTCTCACTAAGTTGTTTCCCAGCCTGGGCCACAATGTATAATCCTCCTGCCTTAGCCTTCCAGAATGCTAGAACAACAGCCATGTGCCATTACATCTAGCTAAATTTCAGATATTTTATTAGCCATTCTAGTATACACTGTGTTGTTTTTCCTATTAATTTATTGAACTTTTTCCTTTTAATTTATCAAATTGTTTCCCCTTTATTATTTATAGGAATTCTCTGTATAGTTTGGAGACTAAATGAAAAGATAATTTTCTACATACAAATAGAAATACTTCTGATTCTTTGTCCAAAACATTAATGTCCTGCTGTTGATACTTTGAGCTTTAGTCTGCAAAGAATGATTTTTTTCTTGGTGTGAAGCTGAGAAAACTTCTGTTATGATTTCAATTTAGACGTCCCGCAAAGCCTCGTGCTCTCCTAGGCAGGGCCATGGGAGGGGGTCGGACTGTGGGGGCTTGGTGCTCAGCAGTGGGTTTATCTACTGATGAGTTTACAGCTAACCATGGTGTGGGGAAACGAAGCTTGTCCAAAGGAGTTGGTCGCTGGGGAGGTGCCCCGCGTGGTCTATCCCCCTCCACCCTTGATTTTGCTCAGCTTCCTGCTCTCAGGTCCTGCGGTCTTTCTCCTCGGAGAGTCCCCTCTGCCACGCTGCCATGCCTTGGAGCCAGTGGACTGTGGACTCACACCTCTACGAACTGTGAGTTAAAATGAACCTTTTCTTTTTAGAGTTGTGAAGGTCAGATATTGTGTCTCAGCAACAAGAAAGTAACGAAGACAATTTCATTTTTAAAAGAAGGATAAACACACACAGAGGGTCTAAAACACTGAGCCTGGAATTTATAAATTAGCTTGGTAACAAACTTCTTTTTTTTTTGTACCAGGAGTCAAACTCAGGACCTTGCCCTTGCCAGGCAGGCACTTGTATCACTGAGCTGTGTGCCCGGCCTGCCTCTTTGGTTTTTGCTCCTCACCATGAGCACAATATATCTACTTAGGCTTTCATCTGTACCTCTTAATAAAGTTTTGTCATTTTATTAATAATTTCTTGTATGTTTCCTCTTAAATTTATTCTTCAATGCTATATAATTGTATTGCTACTATAGATTATAACTTTTGAAAAGTAACTTTTTCAGATTATCTCTGGTAACAATGTATAACACAGTGAGTTTGTGTATTGATATAGTTTAAGTAACACTGCATGAATCTTTTCTTTAGCTCATTATTAATCTATATATCCCCTCATACTTCTATGTGAAAAATATCATTTTATTCATGAATATTAATAATTGTAGTCTTTCTATTCCAAATACTACTGTAATAGAAATCTGCTATTATAATGTTTTATTGTACTGCTTAATACAAATAGTGATAATTAGAAGTTTTATCTAATTTTGCCTAATATATTTCTGCTTAAGCAATTCAGAGAAGAAGGCAGCAGAAATTTGGGAAGGATACAGGAAATCTGGACATCAATATCTACTTTCTGGATATAAGTGACAGTTACAGAACATTGAATCCAACAATAGCAGGACACACACACACACACACACACACACACACACACACACACACACTTACCTTAAGTACACATGAAACATTCAGAAAATAGACCATATTTAAACAATAAAATAAATCTTCTCAAACTCTTTTTTATTAGTATACATTTGCAATACATGAAATTTGTATTTGTTTTAGGAATTGGTACATATGTTTAACATTTTAAATTTTTATTTTGATTCCCATTCTACCCTTCCTCCTTATGCTGGTCTCCTCCCCTACTTCAAAAAGTCTGCCTTTATTTAATTGTTTAATTTATTTAAAATTCAGTTTCTCATATGCGAGAAATCAGGCAATATTAACTTTCTGTGTCTGACTTATTAATAAATGTAAAAGAACTGAAATAATACAAAGTATGTTTTCTGATCACAATGAAATTAAAATGGAAATGTATAACAGAAAAATTTTGAATAAGCCCTAGATATTTTTAAATCAAATACTGAATTCCTAAATAATCCATGGTCAAAGATACATTGCTAAGGAAAATCAGAAAACATCTTGATGTAATGAAAATTGAAACATAGCATTTCAAAACCTATAATGTAGCTGAAATAGTTACAAGAGCTGTTATAGAAATATAATTTTTTAGAAAAGGAAAATGATCTCAAAAGAATTAAAGAGCAGAAATCAATAAAATTAAAAACAGAAAAAGCATACAGAAAATCAGTGAAACTAAATAAGAGTTGATTCTTTGAGATCCAATTCAATAGGTAAGCCTCTAGCCAGAATGACCAGCACAGATTACCAGTATTAGCAGAAGGAGGTACATCACTACAGACCATAAAGACATTAGAAATACTACTAAGGGAATACTATGAACAACCACGTAAGGGGTGATTGAAATGTACGTCAATGTATAAACCCTTTATTGCAGTAAAAGACACATTGCTATGAATTCCCTCTCAAAATCCTCCTCCTTCCTTCAAACACACTGACCCCATCATTCTTGCCACTTGCTGAAGCAGTTCTGGAAGTCCTTTTTCATGGATGTCTTTATGAGGAATGTAAATACTGTATTTACAAAACTACTGTGAGTGCTGCCGCTGAGTGCCATCTGACTGGAAGGCAGCTCATAAAAACATTAAGATGTGTCCTCCTCCACCTAATTCACAGGATCTGGCCCTGTGGGATTTCTGGCTCTTCCCCAAACTCAAGATAAACGTGAAAAGTAAATGTTTTGAATCAAAGCAGCCACAACAGCACAACTAAAGACACAAAAGAGAATGTCCAGAACTGCCTCAGAAAGTAGTAGTAATAATGGGTGTTCTCAGAGCAAGGGGAAGTAATTTGAGGAGGATGAATGGTAATGTGTCTTTCACTGTAACACATTTTTAATTTAATCATCATGTTTCTCAGCCACACCTTGTATGTCATAATATGAAAACTTAGATGAAGTGGAAGTCATTCAAAAATCTCAGCAAATTATGCTAAGTATATTTTTAGTGATACATCTATGTTAGAAGGTATGAATTCTGCTTCTTATTTTGTGATTGTTCTGGCATTATTAAACTACTTAAAGAAGTGAAAAAATAAAATTGAGAGCTTCTATGCAGCATGAAAAAAGACAGAGAGTTAAAAAAGAGTATATAAGTTATGGAAAAATGTTAGGATTCTGTTTCAAAAGTCAGCAGTCCAATGACACGGGAGCTCTTCCTCCTCCTGGGGCAGATGGGGTGAAGAGCGGGAACTGGTGGCTCTCTCTGGGCTGTTTGGCCAGGGCTTTACCTCTGGATGGCCCAGTGCCTGCCTGTACTTCCTCAGTTTCTGCCAGCCTTGGAAGTCCAGCCTTACTTTAGATGATTCTTTAGCCTGTAATGCCAAGGCATACCCAAATTTTAAATCTGAGCATTATTTGTCTTTGCCTGGTCTTATTTTTTTTTTAGACAGAATTTATTTAGTGTCTGCCTTCTCTACACTTCCAAATATAGTGTTAGTGAAAAAAACAGAGATGACTTTCGGAAGGGATTCATAACCTAAAAAATGATTAATGTTTTACTTGACACTGATCAGATCTTTTTTCTAATTTAGGCTTTCTTTGCTCTGCCCAGAAAGAGCCCTTTGGAAATGAAATAGTGATTGGATCCATTCCCCTAAGAGTCAGGTCAACATTACTCTTAAGTTACAAATGGAGAAATTGAGGTGCGTGGTGAAGACATCTTGGCAATCTAATATTTCACATACAATGCTCTTGTGTTAAGATTTTATGCCAGTCATAAATTCTGTCATAAATCCTCTTGTGCCCTTATTAATAATGCTAGTGACATACACATTAACAGAATGGAACTCAATACAAGTAGCACAAAATTGAAGTTTAGATGTTATTAAAAGATGTCCAGATGATATTATAAAAATTCATAACAGGCAACACTAATTAAATTCAGAGTCTTTGATTGCTGGAACTACATCTATTACAATCTGTAATGTATTTCCTAGCTGAATTTTTACATAATTGCTCTTGATTTCTCCTAATGAAAATTTGGAAATAGAAAATCATATTGTGAAATTTAAAAAAACTTTAAAAAGTTTTTATCTGGCAACTCAATTCATTTGTTCATCCATTTCCTACCAAGACCTCAAGACTGACTGACAACTGGGAATGGTGTAAGGAGTCTCGTGGCTACCAGCTAGGCAGGCAACTGTGCTGAGCCTGAGGGGACATCCAGACCTAGAGCTCCAAAGGACTTCCAGTGATCCAGAGATGACCTCTAGGGAGACCTCTGCAATCGTCTTCAAAACATTCTTTCTATGTGAGTCAGTTCATCAAATCCTCAAACGATTCGTGCAATGCTGGATGAAGACGTTCAATAATTTTTGTTGGGAGAGGTCAACTTGGGAGTGGAAGTGAGGGGCTGAGGTCTGTAGAGACACATCCAGCTCCGCCCTGCTCTCACTGTCACTACCTGAAGCCTGTGGCACTTGCCAGACAACACCTGAGGAGCCCAGCCACTGCAGCCCTGTCTGCCCTGCTCCTCAAACTGTGATGTTTCTATGTACTCCAGGCAATGATGAGCAGCTGGCTGTGCCCACTGGGCCCTGCTGGAAACGTACAAAGATGTGCATAGCAAGAGCACAGAGTACAAGGGATGCACCTCCCCCGGATGCAGCCCTTAGCCAATGAGCCTTGGGAGCTGGTGCACAAATACTCCAGTTCTCTCACCCCTCAAATGTGACAACTATGAGATGCATGTTTTATGCCACTTCCCAGAGTTTCCCCCTCAGGATTAAGCCCTATAGCCCAGTGTGATCATTGGCTTAACAGCACACTTTTACGGGTCATCTTCCCATCCCTCTTTTACCTCCTCATTCCCCTATGGCCATCCCCGAATATATGAAAAAGCTACTGAGGCAAATTTGCTTTTCTTAAGAGTCCCTCTGTTGTGATCCCATTGGGGTCCATGCTTTGAAGAGACGAGGCAGAGCCAGGTCCCTGGCTCAGTGCCCAGGACAGGACACAGTGAGTGTTATTAGTGTGTCTTCAAATTTCTTTGCTTGTGTAGGTAAAAGATTTGCAAACTGCACAGCTTAGAATAATGTTAATTTGACACCAAAACTTTATATTATATATAACTGCAAGGAAAATAGCTTTTAAAGTAATGTGCATATGTGATTTTAAAGGACAGTTGTTACCTTTATACCCTGTGAAGCCTAAATACCAAGTCATTTGATGCCCTCACCCCACTTTTATTTTATTATAAAAAATTTCAAACACACAGAAAAGACAAAGTAATTTGGCACTAAACATCCACCACCTATATTCGACAATTAAAATTCCTGTTCTTGACTTACTATATCTCTCCATCATCCATTCCAACCACTGAACCATTTTATTTTTAAGCAGTTCAGGGTGAAAGACATCAGCTGTTTCTCCCAAAACTCCAACATCTGAATCATTAATTAGAAGTCAATATTTTTTTGCAGATTTTTTTCTATTGAGTTAAAAATAAAATATCAGTATTGGTAAAATCCAGCAATATTGAAAGTGTGCATCCCTTGAATCTCAAACCCCAACTCTCAAAATAGAGTAGATTATCTTCATTCGGGGAAGTCACTCTCTACATCATTCCTTCGAATTTTTGTTTTGGAATTTGCACTGAACGTATTGAATCAATTTTGGCAGAGCTGTTGTCCATTACGACATTAGCAATACTAAGTCTTCTCACTCATGGCATTTCTCCATTATTTATGTTGTTTCTTTCACCAATTCTTTGACCTCTTCAGTATAGAGAATTTACATCTTTTGTTAAGCATATTCCCAAGTAATTTCATTTTTATATTTTTGAAAATAGAGGATATTTTCAATTTTATTTTTCAGTTGTTTGCTGCTAGTATATAAAAATACATTTAATCTTGTATCCTGCGATCCAACCTGCGGAACATTTACATCATGAGAAAATACCACACTTCACTTCATTTTTCTCTTTTATTCCATCAACATGATGAATTACACTGATTAAATCTGAATGCTGTTCCTCAGATAAACTGTACGTGGTTGTGATGTATTGTCCCTTTAGCACACGACGAGCTTTGACTTGCTAATTGCTTTCCTGAGAGAATTTTGCAGCTCTGTTCACGAATGACATGGATCTGATTTTCTTTTTCTTTTCTACTTTTCCTTGTGATTCTGTCCAGGCCTTGCATTCTGGCTGTACTATCTCATAAAATGAGTTGAGCGATGGTTGCTTCCTCTATTTGGTGAAGGAGGCCTTATAAAGTTGGTGTTATTTGCTTCTTGAACGTTAGAACATCCCACTCAAAGTCTCTTGATGTAGTTTCCTTCGTAGTAATGTTTCTGTCAATTCAATTCCTCCAGTGGGTATGTGCTACTTAGACTTTCATCCTGATACATTTTAGTTTTCAGAGAGTTTGTGTGTCAAACTGTGAACTTCACATTCTTTGTAATAGACCTTTAATACCCTTTCAATGTTCATCAGGTCAAAAGTGATAACTCATTTTTCACTCTGATATGAGCGCCTTGTGGTTCTCTCTCCCTCCCCTCCCTCTTTCTCTGTCTCTCTCTTTCCATTTAATCTTGCCCTGTGTTTATAAATTTTTAAAATCTTTTCAAAGAATCACCTTCTACTCATGCTAATTTTTCATTTTATATTGTCTTGATTTCTGTTCTCTTTATTATTGTTTTCCTTGTAGATACTTCGTGTTTAAATTGTTCTTCACTTTCTAGCTTCTTCATATGGAACTTTAAATGATTTCATACCTCTCTCCATAATATATTTTTTTAAAATGAAGTCTTTGAATCTAGAGCCTTTTCTGATGTGCAGAATTCTTACTTTCATATTATCATCAAACCAAAACTTATGTTTCCATTTTGATGGTAGTCTCCCTTTTAGAGACATAAGAAGGTAAAAGGGTTTTGGTTAATGAAACTATTCAGTCTACATTTAACTGAAATATAAATTGCTATGTAAATGACCAAAATGAAATTGGTTCTATTTGATTTAAAATATTATTCCTATTAAGATATATAGAGAGACCGTATATGAAGAAATATAAAATATACCTCTCATTCATTTTATTTGACAGATTTTGTTATTCATGTATTTTTTACAGTGTATTCTATTAGGTATTTTAGGGTAGATGTTAAATATTCATGCTCTTACAGTCCAGCAGAGAAGGGAGGAATGCATTTGGAGAGTGAGGATATCTTGTGCAATGGTTGTGGATTTGGAAATAGCATGCAGTGGTAAATAAAGATTTAGTGGAGACACCATAGAAGACCTTTAAAGCTGAATTGGAGGAAAGTTTGGATAAGTTCTGAGGTGACAAAATCCAGTAATTATAGTCACCACTGTAATTTACAATAAGGAAAAAGTTACAGGAATTATAAGTCACTACTGCTTTCTTCTATGCCTTTGTGAAGATGCAAAATACACAAAAGTTAATACTATGCACTGTAAATTTTCCCAATTGTCTTTTACATCAACAGAAGATGAGAATTTGTCAAATTAGCTATGTTTTTGGTTTGGTGGAAGTAAAATGTATAGCATACTACCCAAAATTATTTTCAGAATATTTATAAATACTATATGCTCTGTGGAGTAAAGCAGTCAGAATAACTAAGCACAGACTATGTGTTTATATAATCACTCAAATTCCAAAAGTAGAGTCCATGGCTCTACTGATTTAGGCAATTAGAGAATTTCTTCTCTTTGAGCAACTTTAATTTTTGATATTGTATATAAAGTTTCATAATAGCCACCACAAGTGATTATCTTTATTATAAGAAATAAAACAATGTTTAATTTTTAAAAAAATTATGACACTAAAAGGCACATTGCCATTAATCTACCTCAAATTACTCCCCCTCACTTTGAACATACTTTTCTCTTGCAACAACCATTGTTAATTTCCTATCACTTGGTCTGTAATTCAGTATTGCTTGTATTGTTTTTATGCTATTTTGTAAATGGATGTCTGTTTGTTAATATGTTTTCATTCTTCTATTTTTTATAAGTTTAAAAGACATACATATCCCATTATTCTTACCACTTTCTGAAGCAGTTCTGGAAGTCCTCTTTCCTGAATGTCTATAGTTGAGCTGTTGTGGCTGCCTCAATGTCCTGAACTGATTCAAAACGTTTACATTTCATGATCATTTTGACTTTGGGGAAGAGCCAGAAGTTTCATGGAGCCAGGTCCAGTGCATAAGGTGGGTGAAGATGCACTGCAATGTTGTTATGAGCCTGCCTTTCTATTGGATGTCACACTGCCATGGCATTGACCGTATTTTTCCTCTCACCTCAAAAAAACATTCATGAAAGAGGACTTCTTCCTCTGAGAACGGCATGATGAGAAAAGCATGTTTGGAGTGAGTGGGAGTATTTTGAGGGATAGCCATGGCAATATGTCTTTTACTGTCATATAGTTTTAAAACTTAAAACACACACTATAAATTTCAATCACATCTTTGCAATAAACTTATGAAGTAAATATTGTTCTTAATTTGAAAGCAAGGAGGCCGAGGTCCTCATGGCTTTTATCTATATGTTCCCCCAAAGCCATGTTCTCATAGATGCAACTTTTTGGAGCTGGCAGGATCTAGGAAGTATGGTACCAAATTAGTTCACTGGTTGGAATTAGCATAGGTAATTCTGGGTGTGGCTGAATGGATTTACTGAGGAGAAAAGCCCCATCTGGGTGTGAGTGGCACCTCCCAAAAGGCTTGTAGCTTGCATGAGACAAAAGGGGAAAGGCAGGATGCTTTGCTGCTTCCCTGCCTTCTGCCTAACATGCTACAAGCTGTTTCTCCTCTCTGACCCCCTCTGCCATGCCAGTCTGCCTTGGAACCAGCCAATTATGAACTGAAACCTCTACAAACTATGAGCAGAAATAACCCTTTCCTCCTTTAACTTGTGGATGTTGGGTAATTTGTCTCAGCAATGAGAAAAGTAATTATGACAGGTCCTGAGGCATTCACTGACTTCCCTGAAGTTTAACAACTGTGTTGATGGAAAGATGCTATGTAAAAGCAACTCTACCGTGAGCCTAGCCAGGTTAGAGTTGATTTTATAGCACAGCAGTAAGTTCAGAGATGAGTTGCCCAGGTCTGGTGCAAGCTGCCAGTAATGCCATAAACATGATACCCGGTTGCCATCAATTTTCAGAGATAATTTAAAATGAGCTGTTATGCCTTGTATCTAGATGCCCTCCCACAAGCTTCATGCCTTCATAGATGGGACTTTTCTTCAGAGATGGCTGGATGTAGGGTGTGAAATACTGGGGCTACTGGTATGATGCTGGGATTAAGAATGCCCCACCCTGGAGCACAAAGGGTGGGTAGCCTGGATGAAATATAAAGGCAGGCTTGCTTTCTTGCTGCCGCTGCTGCTGCTGCGGCTGCTGCTGCTTCACTATTTTGCTGCTTTGCTGCCTTCTGCCCGCTGTAAACTGTTTCTCCTCTGTGATGCCCCTCTGCCTTGGAGCCAGCCAACTATGAACTGAAACCTCTACAAACTATGAGTGTCTTGGTTACTTTTCTCTCATTGCTGAGACAAAATACCTAACACCCAAAATGAAGGAAGGAAGGGTTTATTTAGCTTACAGTTTGTGGAGGTTTCAGTCCATACTTGGCTGCTTCTGAGGCAGAGTGGCACATGGCAGAGGGCAACAGTTCATGGTGGCAGAACACAGCAAAAACAATAAGAGCAAAAGGGAGGAATGGCAGCCAGCAACCTCTTTCTCTCCCTTATATATACAAACTATCTGCCCTAGTGCAGGTATAGCTCTCACACCCATAATCCCAGCATTGGATCATGGACCAGTCATAAACTCTAAAAGCCACCCCATAACTGCATGAAGATTTGGGGGGACATGCAGACACAAACCATAATAGTGAGCTACAATAAACCTTTCCTCCCTTAACTTTGAGTGTTGGCTATTTTGTCTCAGCCATGGGAAAAGTAACTAAGACATTAGCTTTAGAAATTAAAGCTGTAAAATCATTATTAAAATATAACTGCTGAAATTTCAGATACTGGATCCAAATCTCCTGTGAAAACAAAGGTACGGAGAAGTAGAGGCCTTTTCACTGAGGAAGAGTTGCCATACCCAGGCATTCCCATTTTAATCCCCTGGGCTCTCAAAGGTTTCAGTCTACTAGTGAATTTTAAAAACTTGCTGCCTAGCATCTAAATTGTCTGTTACTACCTCTGTTTTTTCTACCTTCAGAGAGTGGGCTGATTGTTTAGGCACCCTGACACCCCATAGGCCTACACACCGCCTGCAGTGAGGCAGGTTGTGTTGTTACACTGGTGGTATCTTGAAGAAGTCACACAATATTGACATAGGATATTTTGGGGATGCCACGGAGGTATGACTCCAGAATAGCAGAGCTGTTTTTATTCACCACAGTACCAACAGAGGGGTTGTAAATCCAGTGAGTTGACATACTTTTCACAACTAAATTATAGCGTTTCCTAACTCTACTACAATGGAGATGGAGAAGTGGCTTGGTGTTGTGATATAACTAAATAAAATAGCATCCAGTGGCAGAGGCAAAAAAAAAAAAGTGTACTTATCACTTGCCCACGTTACATCACAAAAAGAAGTCCTTTGCCAGATGCTAGCACACTGATCTTGGGTTCCCAGCCTCTAGTACTATAAGAAAGGAATTTCTGTTCTTCATAAGTTACTCAGCCTCGAATGTCCTGTGATGGCAGCACCAAATAGACTAAGGTAGTATGTTAATTATATCTCAATAAAGCTCCCAAAAAGTAAGATGGTATCATCTGATAGAATGACCATAATAAATTTAAGTCCTGGGCTGGGGATATAGCTCAGTGGAATAAGCGCTTGCCTAGCAAGCACAGGGTCCTGAGTTCGATCCCCAGTACTGCAAAAATAAATAAATAAATAAATAAATAAATAAATAAATTTAAGTCCTACTTATTCTTATTATGAGTAACAAATTTTCTAGAGTAAATCAGTGTCAAATGAGGATGTGCAAAAATGTCAGAAACCAGATGCCACCGAGTGAAAGCAGATGTATCCACACAGTTGCTCTCTATAAACAGTAACTTGTGTTTGTGAATTTAGCTCTGAGGTACACAGAAATTCATTGGAGGTAATGTATTTAAATTAATGACACTGAGCTGCATTTCTTCACATGACTTTTTATGGTTTTAAAGCCATTTCATAGCTTCTGCTCTGACACAGTGATCCTCTAACAAGCACGAACCTAGCTGAGCTTCTCCTTTAAGTTCTTGCCTAGGCGATTATCATTATTTTACAGAGTCAGCGACGTCACAGTTTTCTGCTTGGGGAGAATTTGCCCTTCCCCCGGCATAGAACTCTGATCAGATGCATGCTTCTATTGCTTCTAGTTCCAAAACCTATTATGGTGCCATTTACATTTCATTTTCATCTCTTCTCCACTTACACTAGATGCAAAATGGAAGCAATTTAAAAGCAGCCAGTGGGAAAGAGCAGCGGGAGCCTCTCATTTCCTGTGTGCTTGCCTGGTACCCTGCTGTGGGTTCATGCATAAAACACTGGGTGAGGTTGGAGGGCCTGACGTTTTGGAAGAGGCCAATTACATTTCCATAAGCAATAATCAGCGCCCAAAGCCATACTGAGAGGTAAGAAACACAAAATGTGAGGCTGAGATAGAGTGTTTCTTCCTGAGCTGATGATGCCTCTATGAAAGGTCTTAATTCTTCCCTGTCCGGCAGGGCTTCAGTGCACATGGACAGACTATGTCACTAGACACTCAGAACTCACCTTTTGTGACTCTTTCTGGGTCTCCTGCTGTAATAGATGCCAAAGATGCATAATTCAGGTCACTCTACATGAAATTGTTGCATAATTTTTTCCTAGATTATAAAGGTAAGTCTCATTTTTCCATGAAAGCCTCAAGGAAGAGCGAAGAAGAAGTTCAGAGAGTGATCCCAGGTTATTATTTTTAGAAGCACTAGGCAGCCCTTGCCATTAAGGGAAATTAATTTCAGAGGACCTCATCCTTTTTTTTTTTTTTTTGGTTGTACTGGGGATTGACCCCAGGGTGTTCATAGTGAGCTTCATCTCCAGGTATTTATTTTTTATATGTATTTTGGGACAGGATCCACTAAATTGCCCAGGCTAGGATCAAACTTGCAATCTTCCTACCTCAGCCTCCTAGAGCTCTAGGATTACAGGCATGCACCACTGTGCCAGGTTGGGGACATCATTTTAAAGTGAACCCCTATCATGCAGGTTCTGCTGGTCCCTGTGAGTGCAAAAGAGCAGGAAGAATACCTCAGTCAAAGTCTCTGCAGCCAAATGTCCAGCAACTGTCCAGTACCGCCTGCACGGGCACCTGCCCATTCCAAAAAACGTAAGTCATGATAGGACTGAGGAGGAGGGATCTGAAAGTGTGAGAGCACATGGCTTGTCTACACTACACGGTGTATGTGTGCATGTGTGTGGTTGGGTAGTTCCTTTAGGAATGGCTCACCAACTAAATGTATTCCAAAATTGGACGAGACAAGCCAAAGTTGTCAAAAGTTTATTTGAAAAGTGAAGGGTGAAGGAGTAAGAGAAGAAAAAAAGAAGAAAGAAAAGTGAGGGGTGAAGGAGTAAGAGAAAAACTGGCTCTGGCTCTGTAAAGTGAACTAGGGCTGAACAAGAAAGAAAAGGATAAAAACAGCATGGAGACACAGCATGGGCTGCTGTGAAAAGTCGTGACAGCAGGCTCTCCGTGGCATCTGGGTCCTTATGTGTCCCACACATCTCATGGGAGCCCGTGAGAAGTTCTATATTTGGGGTCCTGGGAATTATTGGGTGTTGTCCGGGGATCTTATAATTGACAAATCCTGCTTATTTTCCCAGCCAGCTTTGCCACACCCCACCTCCTATATCATGTGCATGCGTGCAGCATATGTGTGTATTATTCCCTAGTAACATGCACCCTTTCCCCTCTACTGTGTAGTCAACATAGTTTTGCAGATTGTTACCTTCCACTCTTAGATTCCACCCAGGATTGGCCTGGACACAGCTGTTTGCATGTAAGGATACCATCTAAAACACCCAATTAAACCCTTTGACTTTCATTGTGAAAACGTAGTTTTTAAACTTTGTTCCTCCAGAAGACTTCTCTTTTCTTACACATCCTCCCAGCTTTGAGTAACTTGAAGATAGTAAGTTCAAGAAGGATTTTTTTGAGAGATGGGGGATAGAAAGAAAGTGATTTATTTTCCCAGTTTCCCTGCCTGGTTTGCTCTATTTCACAGTATTGAGGACCATAGTGAGATATTCACTGGCTCATCATAAGATCTCCAAACCAATGCTTCATGGTTTGGATTTTTATTATGGTGATATCTTATTGTCCAGGTAGAAGTTTGTATCAGCTAGTATCTTGGTTACCTTTCTCTCATTGCTGAGACAAAATACCTGACACCCAAAATTAAGGAAGGATAGGTTTATTTAGCTCACAGTTTGTGGAGTTTTCAGTCCATACTTGGCTGGCTCCAGGGCAGGGTGGAACATGGCAGAGGGGAACAGTTCATGGCAGTGGAAAACAACACAAGCTGCAAAAGGAAAAAGTCAGGCATGGTAGAGGGCAAGCCTCTTTCTCTCCCACATATGGTAGGCAGGCTACCAACCCTAGGGTGGGTGTAGCTCTCATACCCATAATGCCAGCAATGGATCATGAATCAGTCAAAAACTCTAGAAGTCTGCCCCATGGCTGCATGAAGCTTTGGGGGGACATCTAGACACAAACCATAACAGCTAGTTAAGTCTATATAACTAACCACCATCAACATGAGTGAGGAGAGCAGTGGTGATAATCTCTTTAATTCCCAAAACTACAGACTGTTTCATGTGTCTGCAATTGGTTCCCGGCTCAGAAGCAGATAGGTGGTCCTGGCGGGCCTCAGCAGGAAAGATTCCTGTATGATCCATGAGGCCTCTGCTCTAACACAGACATATTCACATGGCAACTAGACAGAGTCAAGATGCAGAGAAAAGGCACTTGAGGCCTTTGGGATGTAAACTCAGCATTGGAGACAATTCCAACCCAGTCATAGGTGGAAGGATAGGCTCTGGGTCCGAAAGACTGCTGAGTCACATGATGTGGTACGAATCCAGGAAAAGAACAACTGAAGCCATTTTCCCAGAGACCTAGTTTATGCTAAGAAAATTTACTTTAGGGTATCTTTCACTTCCAAGTATTAGGAATCGTAAGATGTTAATCACTGACATTTTAGAGTCAGAGTGGCTAACATTTGAAGAAAAGCAGATGCCTATCTTCATTAAGTTCAGACTCCAGGAAGTGGCAGAGAAGAGGTCTAATGAGAGCCTGAAAGTCAGGGGTGCTCTCTCTTCTCAAAAATGATCTCTTCCAGTCATCTGCAGAAATGCTTTATATCACTATATCAATGCAAAATTAATAATTTCCACTTATGATGAATAATGTATCAGCAGACTGGATTGTGGAATACCAGTGTCTTTGCCAGGCTCACTCAACTGCACTTTAAACGTTAAGCTTTATGTACATTCAGTCTTCAGAATTGGTTATTATCAGAGCTGGCTTGTCCTTTCCAACTTGAAAAATTACAGTAAATGTTGGCTGTAAGGCAAAATTCAGCCTGTGTATGTAGTGGTTCCTGACCATTTAAGTTCTTCTCCGTTATCTGTCCAGCATCAGTAAAGCTTCTAAATTAGAGTTGCAAGATTTAGGAAAGAAAATGCAAGACCAAAAATTGCATGAAATAGACTCATACTAAACAGTTATCTACTCCTTATCTGAGCTTAAATTTGACTGAGTATTCTGTATTGGGTCTGGCAGTCTTACTCTACATGAGCAGGAAAAGTCAGAGTTGATCAAAACACAGGCCAGAAAGCAGCATTGAATTCAGGGAATATAACAATAAGAAGTGATTGGCCTGAATCTGGATTATAGAATAATATCATCAAAAGGACAGATTATGCTGAAAAAATTCAGCTTTATGGATTTGGCATTAAAAAGAGAGCTCTTGCTGGTAGTTTTATTACTACCATTAATTTTTATGTATCTCAGAAAAATTAACATTTTTTCAGATAGTAAGACATGGAATACACACTTAATAGTGGAAGACAGCACTAATGATGATAAATAAGATGAATTCTTGTGCTCTAAACTACCGCTTTATATAGACCAGTAGTTACACTGACTTATGGTTGTCCTGGGCTTTGCATTTTTTCCCCAGTGCCTGTTACATCTGTCTCATTTTTTCTCACAAAGGACAAATTAATTATATCTATTAAGTTCTATGAGATATGATTGAAATACATGGTGAATTTTTAAATTTTTAAAAGTTATTACAGTAAAAGATATGTTGCCATCAATCCCTCTTAAAATACTTCCCTCTCCTTCAGACACACTTACCCAGTCATTCCTCCCACTTTCTGAAACAGTTCTGGAAGTCTCTTTCATGAGTGTCTTTACAAGTGTGATCAAATGCTACTGCTGAGTGCCGTCCAACAGAGAGGCAGGTGTGTAAAAATATCCTGGTGTGTCCTCTTCCACTTTATTCACAGAATCTGACCCAGTGTGACTTGTACTTCTCCCCCACGTCAAAATGCCCATGAAAGGTTTCAATCATTTCAGAACATCATGGCAGCCAAGATAGTGCAACTACTTTTTTTTTTTTTTGCGGTACTGGGGATCGAACTCAGGACCCTGCGCTTGCTAGGCAAGCGCTTATTCCACTGAGCTATATCCCCAGCCCGAGATAGTGCAACTAAAGACACTACAGACTGGACTGCTCTTTTCCCTCCTTCCTGCTAGCCTCCCCTGAACATGAACAGTAAGAAGGCAAATACAGTCATGTGTTCCATTGTGTGTCTTGGGCAAGGATGGACTTCATACACCACAATGTTTAGCTGTTTTAGTTTGTGTCAGCGTACTTGATGTCTATACAATGACAGAATCAACTAATGATGCATTTCTCAGAAAATACCCCCAGTGTTAAGCAATGTATAACCTCACCTATCAATTTGCTTTTTATGCAGTCAAACCTTACACAAGTATTTCATACTGATTTTTAAGTGAACACACTTCACATCCCACCACGCTGCTACGTTTTGTTGTCTCATTGGACTGAATGTGGAAGTTGCTGAGACTAATGTGGCAATTCATCACTTCTTCAAGTTCAGCCCAAAAGAAAATGGTGCTGGTTGGGAGATTTTAGAAATAATAAAAATTCTCAATTTGGGACTGAGATAACAGAATTCAAAAGCATTATGTTGGTTCTATTTTAAAAAGTAAATGAGGCAGCAGAAATAGGATGATTCCTTTATCTCTGGCAAGTTGTTTATAAACTATCAGCTTTGAAGAGATTTTAATGTGTGTTCTGAAGAGAGAAACACATTCAGTACGCCTCTAATTGAAAAATAAACCTTAAGTTTCCAGGATGAAAAATCTATAAAAGAAATCATTGAATTATCTGCATTATTAATAAGATTTCTTTTTGCATAACTTGCCCTCCTCTCCATACATATATTATATATGATTTTTGCTAGCTCCTAGTCCAGCATATTGCCTTTGAGATAAATTATATGTATATATAAATTATATATAACTACTTATATAATTATATATTTCTATTTTTATACATCATATATAACTATATATAATTATATTTTTATTTAACTATTTAAATACTTATATCTAATTTATATTTTTTATATATTATATATGTTATATATAGTTTATCTCAAATGCAATACACTGGAATAGGAATTAGCAAAAATCGTATAATTCAGTATGACTCTAATGAACCAGAATTATACCCTAATGTTAGGTCACAAAAATAGCCAAAGATGCAGTGTTTTCTGTCTGAAATGGAAAAAGGGGCTGGGGATATAGCTCAGTGGCACAAGAGCCTTCCTGGCAAGTGCAAGGTCCTGAGTTTAATCCCTGGTACTGCAAAGAAAAGAAAGAAAAGAAAGGAATTGTCCAAAAGCAGCAGACTGATATCAAGATCAGAGGCAGGTGCCATTCTGAGAGCTTTCTGTGTGTTCATTTATTTTGTTGTCAGAGAAACTTTTTGGCTTAGAAATTATCATCCCTTCCCATTTTGCCACTGAGAATATTAGAACCCAGTAAGATGGGCCAAGACCCCATAGCCAAGGCGACAGGGCTGCAGTGCAAACTAAGAAGGTCTAAATCAAAACTCCAAGTACAGAATCTACATTCCAGCTCCCTTTTGAATTAAATCAGAGGCTCCAACTTTCAACAACAATGGAAGAGCTTGCATTAGACTACCCTCCAGCGACATTGTCTGCTCTGGGTGAAATGCTGAAAACAAGAGCTTGAAGCCGCTAACATTTGAAGAAAAGCAGGCAACAACACAGAGGATGTGATCAAAGACAGCAACTGTATCTCTGAGATGCCCATATGTTTATCTCCATTCACATCCAGGCCTGTACACCCTGCTGAAGCAGAATGAGCCACTTGTATTGGCCTGAGAAGTTAGAAGATAGAAATCTGTGAAGAAAATACTAGAATAGGAAAAAAAAAAAAACTATAGAAATGAGAGGCCTAAATCCTCAGCTGACCCCTAAACTGTATATCTGTAAATCAAAGTATTTACCCTGAAAGACTGAGAAAGCTGAATAGTGATTTCTAGAAATTTCAATTTGAATTTGTCTCCAGCCCAGCTAGAGAGACTTGGAAAACACATCTCACTTTGCATTAGACACCAGCCTTATTAGTGAAGATCACATCTTAGGAGTCAGGCGCTTTCTCTACCTTAGCAGAAAAAGCGCAGAAGAAATGCACATACCATGACAAACCCCCAACCAAACCTACCCAGCAAGATTCACCCAGAGGCCTGTGGGCACTGGAGGTCTAAAGACCACGTTACAAAAATCAGGGGGTCATTAGTCAGCTTCTATCACTATAATAAATGTCTGAGCTAACTGACTCGCAGTGACAAAAAGTGTACTTCAGCTCACGGCTTTGTAGGTTCTGGTCCATGAGTGTTGGCCCACTGCTGTTAGACCTGTGGGGTAGAACATCAAGATGGGAGTAAGTGACAAAAGAATTACCTTCTTTTTGTCCAGAAAGCAAAAAAGGAAAAATAAAAGAGAGAAAGGGGGCCCTATTACCCCCTTCAAGGGCAGGTTCCTATGACCTAAAGACCCTCTGCTCAATGCCCCCTTTGAAAGGTCTTACCACAGACCAGAAATACTTCAGGCTGGGGGCCAGACCTTCAACAATGGACCTTCAACAATGGGCCTTTGGAGAACAGATTTTTGTAACATGGTCTTTAGACCTCCAGTGCCCACAGAACAGAACAGATCCAAACTATCAAACAGAATTTACATAGTTCAACAGTAGTAGGACCCAAAGGAAAACACCAAGACATGATTCAATCCCAAGATGTCATCTGGGAGATGGGGAGTAGTGTAACAGAGCCCATGGTGAATCCACATTTTAGTACATTTGATTTCAAAGCCTGAATCCACCAAGTAATTATCCCAAAGGGAAAGGACTTCTATACCAAGAAACCAAATGTCCTGAAATGGAGCGAGTTAAATGTGGACTTCAGAGCTTCAGAAAAGGGAGTCACATGACTACATATGTAAGGATCCACTCAGCAACCCACTAACAAGTGTCACTTACAGGAGTTCTCCAACCATGTCATTCTCACCAACATCAGACATCATCTATGACCGGGTGCAGATACCCAGATACCAGTCTAATCTATTACTGGTACAGTCTACCCAGTATGAAATCTCTTATTTAGAACCTTTTCTTCTGATAAACAAAGCTTATTTTGCACTGACAAAAAAAACTGTTCACTCATTAAGTAGCTTATATTTGATGCAACTGCCATGCCCACCATTAATTCCCAAGGCTCTTGTTCCTTGAAAATGTAGATAATTAAGTTTTAAACTATTTGTCCCAGGTAATAGAATGTGACTCTTTTCCTTCTGTGGTTTTTTGAGTGTCTTGGCTTTCTCTTAACCTCTGAGGAGAAATGTGGACTCTGACCGCAGGACTGAGGGATGGGAACCCAAAGTGAAAGGGAGCCGTCAGCCACGAAGGACAGAGCCACGGCCTGGTACAGCAGGGTGCCATCACTGACGTGGCTTTCTTATTTACTGTGTAAATACAAAAGAGGAGAGGTGGGGGCTGAGCTCCCCACAGGCGAGGCTTTGTCTAGTAGGGAAAGAGGAGCTCACTCTGGTGTCACCCTCCCGGGCGGTCCTCCCACCCTCCCTCTGGGCCATCCTTGACAACCCTGTATTAAGATGGCCCACTTGTTTCTTTTCAAGCCTAAGATAAATGAACTCTTTTAATTTTATAACTTTTTGGGAGAATCCTGGCTTCTTGCACACTACACAGAATCTAGGAAGAATTTAATGAAGGAGTTGAAGAAAGATAGGAAAGGGGAGAGGGAATAAGGAGAAAATGAAGGAGGAGGGAAAGAAAGGTAGGAAGGAGGGAAAGGAGAACAAAAGAAGAGAAAAATAATCAAAGATAAAAGGTGACATGAATTCTCTGAATGAGAACCCGAGACCTCTGCAATCACCTTGCTGAATTTCGCCCTTGCTCTTCACCAAAACTAAGCTGAGCAATGTCTCCACCCTTCAATTCCCCTGGGGCCATGTGGCCCAAATAAAGCCTCTCTGGGTCCCAAAGATAGCGGTGGTTGATGCCTGCAGGGTCCCCTTGACCTTGAAGGAGAAAAGAGCCTCTCAGGTGATGCCAGCACGAGGCAGAGCGGAGCCCCAGGCGAAGTACCTGCTAAATATAGAATGTGCTTTTGAAAATGCTGTCGTGGCTGCCCTGACATCTGAGGAGAAACTGAAGGTCATGGGCAAGGGCAGAAAGTCACTGCTCTGACCAGTGTCAGCATACAAGGACCTACATGGAAATGCAACAGCCATTCGCACGGGTCTGTGGGAAATTACCTTGGTGAATTCTGAGTGCATTGCTTTAATCATAATTCCATGCACGTGGCCATAGAACCGTTTCTGTAACTATCACAGCCATCCTAAGGGCAGAGTGGCTATTCTGCTTTATACACTAGAACACTGAGGACCACAGCTGGTGTCACCACCACAGGCAACAGTGCCACTTTTGGCAAGCATCCTCAGGAAGGTGATGCCTCTGCGAGAAGAGTCACTTGACGTGAAGACTTCGTCACAAAACCAGGAGGCCTTACAAAGAAAGGACAGACTGTTCTCAGTGGCACTAACTTGCCTAGAAGCAGGAAGGTGAATTCCTTACTTGCTAGGCCCATGAAGTATCACTTGGTCGGGTTCATTTAGGCAACGGGAGAAAATAGAAATGGACAGGATGTTATTTCTCCATAATCCACAGCTTTTACCTCCTGGCCTGGCATGTGACTGTACCAAAGCCAAGAGTGACACCTTGACATGTCCATGGCCGAGCTGGGCACAAGGATAAAGAGCAACCTGATATGAAATTGTATTGTAACACAACGTCTTTACCACTTGCTTATCATCAAAATAAGAATTTATGTTACACGCTTCTGTGTGTGCACCGCTAAATTGTGTACACAGAAATGTATGCAGGCACAGTCTTGCTTTCTAAGATAATTGGGTCTGATAGGAGATATGAGAGACAGGACTTCATTGTGGTGTGAGTTTCAGTATCTAAGTGTTTAGATCCAAATCCGTCCCCATCACTCACGTTCGGGCACATTACTCTATGTCTATGAATGTCTATGCCTCCTCTGGAAGAGGAACGTAGTACTAACACACACTCATAGCATCATTCTCAAGGTCAAGTGACTTCATAACACACAGGGCGCTCAGAAACAGAACTGCCATGTGGTCACTGGTGGACAGTCAGTACTTGCTCTGGATGGAGGCAGCAGAGAACAATTTGCAGAACTTACCTGTGCTGAGTTGGACAGACAGGGACGGGCCCAGAGGGAAGTGGCATTTCTTGCATTTACTCATGTCCAAAGCCACATTCAGCTGTCCAGGAGAGCCCTGGCTTCCCATAGATAAGCATGGCCAGCTTCTGTGGGGCACAGTATACTGGGTATACTTGGCACAATGTACTTCTTGGCAAGAACAGAATGGGCTGCCTCATGCAGTGAACCATAACTTGCTACTGCCCAGTTCCCTCCTCCCAGAGGACTTAAAGGAACAGTCCATGGATAGGCCAGGGGATGCCAAACGCAGGTCCTTAGGAGCCCAGTGAGTGTCCAGGAGGGACAGTGGTAGACAACACCAGATTTCAGACTATGGGCCAAGTGTCCAAATGTATGACTAGGTTTTATAAGCCTGCCCCAAGTGCTTCCCCTGGGGCCTGCAGCTACCAGGTGACAGCAGTGCTGGGGCTCAGAGGGACCTCAGGACTGCAGTCTGTCTGTATGGAGGAGTCCTGTGAGCAGCACGGAGTTAGTGCAGGCTCTGTGAAACAGACAGTGCTGAAGGCATCTGAATTCCATACAAAATGGAGCTATAAGGTTGTCCTTAGCTCTGTGCTTTCCAGAACAAAGATCGCATCAGCAAGGGAGGTGATGGGCCCTCCTGACAGAAGGCACTCCATGTTCACTCAGCAGTGTCTGCAAAGATATGACAAGGAACATCGCACAGGATCCTGAGCAGAGTCACAAATGCCACTGCTGCCCACAGGCTGCCCACATCCACTCAACAAACCTTCATTCAGAGCTGAGCACTCAGAGGCACTGCCTTAGGTCCTCAGGGGGCTAGGATTTTCTTTGGCCAAATACAAAGCATCCAAAAGCATGTTTTTTTCATATTACTCTACCATAACTTAGTCTTGTTATTTCTGAGGATATTTCCTAATAAAAAAAAATAATACCTCCTTCCCTGACCTAATCTGTATTGTCTGCTGAACTGATACATTTTTTTTTATTTTAGAAACATAAAAGTACAAAAACATATTGACAGACACCCATTATCATAGAAAATAGTACAATCACAACTAATCTATAGACAAGGTGATATGGTCTCAACAGTAGTTGTTGCTTTATCCATTGATATCTTCGAATTGTGGATGTATGGACCCATATATAGACATGCAAATTTAGTCAGACAGTTGTTCCTCTCAACAACAGAAAAAAAAAAAAAAAAAAAGAAAACACAAGAACCAAAAATCCAAAGACAAGAAAGAAAACAGGCATACATCAACAACAGCAACAACATCAACAACAACAACAACAGAAAAAAAAACACCGCTTGTTGCTGCTTTACATATTGTTATCTTCAAAGTGTGTGTTCAGGCTAACACATACAGATATACACTATTAATCTAAT